>QBDW01005974.1:0-15374 GCA_003261595.1 Maconellicoccus hirsutus | reverse complement strand
TTTATTAATTTCGACCAATCAGAAGACCGTACTTCAAAATTTTGACTACGAGATGCTATAGGCGAGGTGGTTGATTATTTCATTGTTTTTCAAATTCCTTCAATTTATATGAATTGATAATCAAAATTTGCGTGAATCTACTAATGTAAAAGTTCAAAAAGCCACTTCGTAAGCTTGGAAATATTGTTTGAAGCTTTATTGATTTCGACCAATCAGAAGGGAGTATTTCAAAATTTTGACTACGCATTGCTGCAGGCGAGGTGGTTGATTTTTTGATTTATTTGACTACGAGCTGCTATCGGCGAGGTGGTTGATTATTTTATTGTTTTTCAAATTCCTTCAATTTATATGAATTAATAATCAAAATTTGCGTGAATCTATTAACATAAAAGTTCAAAAAGTCAATATGTAAGCTGGGAAATATCGTTTAAAGTTTTATTGATTTCGACCAATTAGAAGGCAGTACCTGACTACGAGCTGCTATAGGCAAGGTAGTTGATTTTATCATTGTTTTTAAATTCCCACTATATATATGAATTAATAATCAAAATTTGCGCGAATCTACTAACGTAAAAGTTCAAAAAGTCAATATGTAAGCTGGGAAATATCGTTTAAAGTTTTATTGATTTCGACCAATCAGAAGACTGTATTTCAAAATTTTGACTACAAGCTGCTATAGGCGAGGTGGTTGATTTCTTCATTGCTTTTTAAATTCCCTCAATATATGTGAATTAATAATCAAAATTTGCGTGAATCTACTAATATAAAAGTTCAAAAAGTCACTTCGTAATCCTATAAGCGAGGTGGTTGATTTTTTCATTGTTTTTTAAATTCCCTCAATATATGTGAGTTGATAATCAAAATTTGCGTGAATCTATTGATATAAAAGTTCGAAAAGTCACTTTGTAAGAAATTTCGTTCAAAGTTTTATTAATTTCGACCAATCAGAAGACTGTATTTCAAAATTTTGACTACGGGCTGCTATCGGCGAGGTGATTATTTTATTGTTTTTCAAATTCCTTCAATTTATATGAATTAATAATCAAAATTTGCGTGAATCTACAAAATATAAGAGTTCAAAAAGTCACATTGTAAGCTGATAAATATTGTTTAAAGTTTTGTTGATTTCGGCCAATGAGAAGACAGTATTTGACTACGAGCTGCTATAGTCGAGGTGGTTGATTTTTTCTTTGTTTTTTAAATTCCCTCAATTTGTGTGAATTAATAATCAAAGTTTGGGTGAATCTACTAATATAAAAGTTCAAAAAGTCACTATTTGAGCTGGGAAATATCGTTTTAAGTTATACTAACGTCGACCAATCAGAAGACTGTATTTCAAAATTTTAACTACGAGCTGCTATAGGGACCGTGCATAACATACAGCGCACCTAGCGTTGAAAAAAATGAAAGTTTGGGTGGAAAATTATTTGACTACAACCTGCTGTAGGCGAGGTGGTTGATCTTTTCATTGTTTTTTAAATTCCCTCCATATATATGATTTAATAATCAACATTTGGGTGAATCTACTAATATAAAAGTTCAAAAAGTCACATTGTAAGCTGAGAAATATTGTTTAAAGTTTTATTGATTTCGACCTATCAGAAGACAGTATTTGACTACGAGCTGCTATAGTCGAAGTGGTTGATTTTTTCTTTGTTTTTTAAATTCCCTCAATTTGTGTGAATTAATAATCAAAGTTTGGGTGAATCTACTAATATAAAAGTTCAAAAATTTCACTTTGTAAGCTGGGAAATATCGTTTAAAGTTTTACTGATTTTGACCAATCAGAAGGCAGTATTTCAAAATTTTAACCACGCGCTGCTGTAGGCGAGGTGGTTGATTTTTTCATTGTTTTTTAAATTCCGTCAATATATGTGAATTAATAATCAAAATATGCGTGAATCTACTAATATAATAGTTCAAAAAGTCACTTCGTAAGCTGAGAAATATCGTTTAAAGTTTTATTGATTTCGACCTATCAGAAAACAGTGTTTGACTACAAGCTGCTATAGGCGAGGTGGTTGATTTTTTCATTGTTTTTTAAATTCCCTCAATATATGTGAGTTAATAATCAAAATTTGCGTGAATCTATTAATATAGAAGTTCAAAAATTCATTGCGTAATCGTAAGCTGGGAAATATCGTTCAAAGTCGTCTCATTGGTCGAAACTCGAATTTAAACTTTGAAAGCTTTTTTCTCTTTCCATCGAGCTTTTTGAAGTTTTAAAAAATGGTATAGTATAAACCGCTGTCTTGGCGTATAGAAGCCGTCTCATTGGTCGAAACTCGATTTTAAACTTTGAAAGCTTTTTTCTCAACTTTCCGTCGAGCTTTTTGAAGTTTTAAAAAAAACTGCAAATCTACGGCCGTCTCATTGGTCGAAACTCGATTTTAAACTTTGAAAGCTTTTTCCTCAACTTTCCGTCGAGCTTTTTGAAGTTTAAAAAAAAACCTGCAAATCTACGTGTTAAAAGCTGTCTACAGCTGTCTTGGCGTACTTTTTCGTTCAGCGGTTTGTAGCATGTAGAAGCCGTCTCATTGGTCGAAAATCAAAAAAACTTTGAACGCTTTTTTCTCAACTTTCCGTGGAGCTTTTTGAACTTTTTAAAAAAAACCTGCAAATCTACGCGTTAGAAGCTGTCTAATGACGGTTCACGATCACTTTTTCGTTCAGCGGTTGTCTAGAACTAACGATGACAAGAAACGGGTAATAATTATAGTATGTAGCATCGTAACTCCGACAAATACCGTCGGTTTAATTAGAAAGTTGAAAAAAATTTTTGAAAATGTTAGAACAATTATAAATTATACTTATTTATGTACCTATACCAATGTTTTTTACGCTATAAATTCTTTTCTTGCCCGTTTCGTATATGAATCTGTTATTTATGAAACTGCATAAATCCATTTTTGGCCATTTTAGCTTTTTCAGCTTTTTTGACTAATTTGACCCTCCCGCGTCGACTGGTGATGTCAAAACTCAAAAATTCGGGCGGGAACGTGGAGATTTGGTACCGGTCATTTATGAAACAACATAACTCCACGCGTTTTTGGTGTTGTTTACACTTTATAGTTTTCTATTACTTTTATGAACGTTTCTGATAATCGAAGGTTTATAATGGATTTAATTTATGGTATAAATTTTTCATCATCAAATTGAATATAAATATAATAATTTTGTTCAAATTTTTTATTTTTTGCATTAAAATTTCAATTCTAAATTTTTTCGAATTTTTTAACAGGTTTTGTGTTACAATTTTCCGGATATGCGTTTTTTTGGACACCCTGTAGTTCAAAAATGGTGGTCGAAATATTCCAAATTTGAAAAACACCCTAAAATGGGTTAAAAAATGCTCGAAAAGTACGATTTCCTTCACCCACTACGATTTTTTGGCCAAATTTCGTTCATTCATTTATGAAACAACATATCTCCAAAATCTTTGATTCGCGCTCACTACCGCATCCTTCATCGGAAAATTTGGGTAAAAGTTGTAAAAGATGTCTTTTATGATAGTATTCAACATACTATTGTTTCAATTCGATAGGTTTAGAAGAACCGAAGATAATTTGTTTTTTGTCTCTCCCGAAAAGTTGACTTTTTGGAGTTAATATGTAGTTTCATAAATAACAGATTTATATGTTATAACATTATTTTCTCTACCGTTTTCGATGTACATTTTTGTTTACATATTAATGCGCGCTTGCGCGCATTTCGACATGTTGCTAGTTTATTCTAGTTTAGAGTAGGTTTGAATAGATTTACGAAAAAAATTATAAAATTAAAAATGTTCCTCGTGGTATTCTCCTTAAATTTGGTCATGATCATAATTTGCATATAACGTAGAATTAATTAGAAAAACGCGAGTAAACTTCATCTTGTGATTTACAGTCGAGTCATGTTTTGTCACTTCGAATTGAAGTTTGGAAAAAATGGATTTTCGAAATAATTGGTAATAACTTGAAATATTCCTTTCATCTTATAGCTCTGGTGATAAAAATGACCACGAATAAATTACAATTTATAGTGAATTCTTCACTTCTAAACTAAATCTGCATTTTATGACAAGAAAAAAACGTACAGTACTTTTTCGAATTTTTTCTAATATAATAGGCAAACTTTACCCACTTTTTTCATGAACATTACGTTTTATGCAAATTATGTTCATTAAGTAACTTGCAGAAAATTTTATAACAAACATTTTTAGTTATTATCATTTTTTTAATAAATTAATTTTTTATTCGTGTTTATTGACTTGAAACCTGAATGATGATATCACTTGATATGCCTGTCAAAAAAGTCGCCATTTTGTGAGAGTGCTCAACTTTTTTCCGTAGAATTTTTTTTTTAAATGTTCCTCGAGACTTTTTCCATGAATAAAATTGAAATGAACTTTTTACAAAATACTTATAATTCAATTTAATGATTTGCGAGTTTGAAAAAAACCATTTGAGGTTTTGAAATTTTTATGTTGTTATTGGGTGAAGTGTGATATTTCTATTAAAAAAATTCTTAAATTGTATTTTTGTTTTAAAAAATGTAAATTTTTTAGTTTTTGGTGATAACGTTGATTTTTGTAAATTCGATATTTTACAAATCACCTACGCGAACTTGTGATAATGAATTATCAAATTACATCAAAATAAGAATTCAAACGAAATAACAATATTATGTAATCTCTGATTGAAAAAACAACTTCGAGTACTTTCACCGCGAAGCTTTTCTACTTTTAGGCGCCGAGCGGCGTCTGTGTTCAGCCATTACACGTAAAATGAATCCCTGCGAAATTTTTCACGCCTCGGTTAAAATTACGTGAAAGTTGAAACTTGTCTTGAAATAGTTTACACGTTAACAGCGCAAAAAAATCCAGAATAGGGAAATACCTTCGGTTACGTACATGTCAAGCGAACTTTCGATCAATAATAAATTATAATAAAGTCGTTCTTGAACGAGTTGTTCAAACCCGTGGATTTCATTTAATCGCGAACAATTCATTAATTAAAAATACCTGAGGTGGATTTTTCGTCGATGTGAGATTCTTTATTTTATCGCGTCTTTTTTTCCATCACGTATGATTTTTATATTCGAAAACTTTTCAAGCTTTTTGAACTTTTTTTTTTGACGAAAGTTACAACATTGTGGAGAAATTTTCACATTGTTGGAAAGTTTTCCCGGCTGATAAATATTTTTATAGTTATAGTTTTTCTTTTGGAAAATGAAATACATTGGTGATATGTTGTAGGTTTCGTGGTTTATCGAAAAAAAGACGCGAAACATGAACGAAAAACTTATTACGCAGTTTGAGCACATAACGCGATGAAAATTCGTGTTTTTTTTTTTGACGAGAAATCGAAAAACGACTCTGTTTGGCCATACGTAAAATACGACGAATTTCAGTATCGAAGGGTGAGATGAAAATTAAGCAGGGACTATTGGAAATAGAGGGAACGATAATTTGACCCCGATACCACTTTAAAAAGTTTCAACGACCAACATCAGGCACTAACCAACTTTACCTTTCAACGTGAAGGAGAATTTTTCACGTTGTATTTTTTTTTTCGCAATTTTCAAAATTAAATCCACCGAATTGAGATAGATTTTTCGAATTTAATTAAGTCTCAAAAATAAATTTTCATTTACGTCAAAACACGTGCGTTATAACATCTTGTCTAGTATAGAAATTCAATTTATCCGGATATGAACGTAGCAAAACATATTTGGGAATTGCTTTAGTAAACTTCATGTTGGTTATTTGTGACGTTTTGGCTTGATTGAATATCGTTATGGTTTACCGAGCGGAATTTTGGCACAGGGCAGGGTGTTGTATAGCGCTTTCGTTATCATAATAATTGAGTAATGGAGTAAAGTGGATTTTCGGCAAATGTATAGGTATTTTTTTAAAAGATACATTACCCATTTATGTGACGAGTTCGTTTGGCTATATTCAATTTCCGATTGTATTTCGATTTTGGTTTTCATAACGAAGCACGAAGCACCGCGCGCACCAGACAACGTCAAGATATCGCGATACAAGGCAACTGAACTTTTCACTTAGATACAGCTTTTTAGAAAATATCCTCTAATATCGCGATCGCGTGATGTATTCCAAGAGCTGGTTGATTTAAATTTTATGAATAAATAAAACAATTGGAAACTTTTCACCCGTTTTCCAAATGCCAAGTACGCATTATGTGAAATTTCTAAAACGGTTAAATGAAGTTATAATAATATTCTACGGTATAATTTACCATTTTATGATCGTTTTTCCAAACGAGTCATAACGAAAGACATTATCGAGCTCTTTAAATGATATTTGTCCAGCATAGAAACTTATTACATGGCGACAATTACTCGAGTCATTTGGTACATGCTCCATTATCAAGGTATTTATTACACCAATCCAAAATACCAAGGTACTTTTAATCTGGGGGTGTTTCTGTAAACGTTACTCAGCCATGTCAGCACATTTGATCGCATGTTTGTGCGTTTCGTATCGTTACAACGATGCATTTTTTATTACATCTCTTTGTAATAAGTTTTTGTCACTTCGACGTGTACAAAAGTTGGAGAGTTTCAGGAACTGCAATTGTGCTGGTTATCCGAGCTAGACGTGCTTTGACGATGAGTTAATTTGACGAATAATGTCAATTTCAACTCCGTGGAAATTCTTCAATATGCGATTTTTCATCGAAATACGTTAATATTTGATTACACGTATCTCGCAAACGAAAACCTGACAAGTCTTTGGGGTGTTATTTTAGATATTTAATTTATTTCGCGCAACAGTAAGATATTTCGATTTATTGGTTTGAAATATTGTAGGATTCATTTTGTGATTAATTTTTTTAAGCGCCCCCGCCCTTCTTAAGAGAAACGAGGTTTTCAAAGTGACATTTTTTTTGTTTTGGAAATTCCGTAAAACCGATGTAATTTGTAAGAGAAGCTCAAATTAACCAAAAAAATTTACGATTACTTTAGTACGAGCAAGATCTTCAAGCAATAATCTAAAGAATTTAATTGTCCCCAAGAAATACGACATGAGATGCTGTGCTCATTAAAATTTTACATTTCTCGAATTAAATGAATCCTGTGTCGAATTATTTGATTAGTCTAAACGAATCCTTGTAAAGTTACAATTTTAAATCATAGATGAAATCATCAACTTCTTTCTCCCCACCTCGAATAGTTTTTTTTTAAAGTGCACATGAAGAGTGCAATTCGGAGAGAGCGAAGTTGAGTAAAAAAAAAACAATTGTTATATAATTCTAATTTTACAGGTAAAGGTGACTAGTGACTACCATACTTATAATATGAATAATTTAAAAGGAAAAGAGTTAATGTATCGTATCCTTAAGTCAAATTCTTACAATAATATTTTATTTCATTAAAAATTACAGCAGATTTTATCACTTGTAGATGCATTAGATACTTATTCACTTAATTTGCATGTCTATAAAAAGCAATTATTGGTTCATAATTTAAGAAGTATAATAAAAAAATTGAAATGAAGTTCTTTTTTTCAAGTCTCATTTTTCATATTCCACATTAGTGTGAACCCCCTCCCCCTCCTCATTTGATCATTCAGTATCAACGGTACAATCAATTATTTTTTATTTTAACGATTTTTTAATCCAAATGCTTACAAATCATAATTTTTTTTCTAAAAACTAGTTAAATTTCAATACGTATTTAAATTATTTATAATAATTATATGTATTACCTAAAAAAATTACAAAATGGTGTATTTTTAAACTAAACACTGAAAAATTCTACGTAGGATGGTAATTAAAATATATAAAATTAAATGTTGACACGTATTTCAATTATTTTTTTTGTATATTATCCGAAAACTGTAACAAAATGGCGTATTTTTAATCTTGACTCTGAAAAATTCTCATGTAAGATGAGAAATGAAAATTTCATGAGAGGGGGAGGAGGGTCAAAATTGCTTCCACTTTGAACTGAACCATTTTTTTTGTAAAACCAATTTTGTTGAGCTGGTAAGCAAAAATTTTCGTCAAGTGCAGGCTAAAAAATCATCAAAAACTTGGCTATTTCATTGATTTGTAACTCAAAAACTTGGCCAGATAACTCAAATTTCTTGTTGAGGATTTTGTGGAAAATTTGATGAACTTTAATTTGGAACTGAGATATTTCAGATTGAACCGATTTTCAATACGCTAGAAGCAAAAAACTAAATTTATGCCAGTTTTTCTTGAAAATCGAGAGAAAAGTTCTGTTTTCAAGTGCATATGGAATGGAAATGTTTTGAGTGGGGATACTTTGTATGGTGCTCATTTTGTAGAGAATTTGATGGGCTTTAATTTCGAATTTAATAATTTTTCTTGTTAAACCGGTTTTTACAAAGATATAAGCAAAAAACTGGTCGGAGGTCAAGATCCTCTTAAATGCGGGGTGGGGGGGATACAAACATGAAATTGTAATGGGCATTTAATTCTAGGTATATACCGAATTTCATTTTTCCCTTTTCATTTTGTAACCTTAAATGCGGCGTTAACTGAGTTTTCAAGCCTATATCTGCATATTATGCAGATATAGGCTTGAAAACTACACATTTCCGCATCGTTTCTGAGGAATTTCTGGAGTTGTACTCAAGCTAAGAACTTTTTTGATAACTCATTTTAAAGAAAAAAGTTTAATGAGTAACTTTTATTTGAACATTTTTCAATGTTAAAGCTTCGGTTTTGAAAAAAAAATCAAAAACAACAAAATTTGTCTGCCAGAAATATGAATTTTCGAGTTTCTCCTCAAATAGGAGTGAAATGTTGAGTAAAACATAGGTTCTTATATATCGTTGAAAAGCGGAGAAAATTCTCCTTCTAATGAGCTAAAGATTAACTCAATCGATTAATTTCTCAATTCGTTGAGATTTTCCCAAGAAAGCTCAATTTTTCAACTTAAAGCTCAATTTTGAGGAACTTAAAACCACTTTTTCGAAATACCGGCAGTTAATTCGTATTTAGGGGGTTCAAATTGTATGAAATCCACTACCAGTATCCGATTGCCGTTTAAGACACGCGAAACCGTCATTTCGAGCGTTTGGTCCCTTAGACCAATAAAAAACAAATATTTGCGAAAAAAACTCCTAAAAAGTAATTCCTATACTTCCTTCAACATATGGAAACGGCGTCATTAAAACACGACACCACAAAAGGGATCTAAACTATAGAAAAATGCAACCCATTTCGGGAACCCCGACGTGAAAACTGCTATTTCAATACAAATTATACGTGTTAAGAGTAAAAAAAAGGGCGTGTTTGCGTATATGGTGCATAAAAGGCGATTTTTATTCCCCACTGATAAAACACTCGTCCCCCAATGAAACGAGCAAAAATGAGATTCGGTCTGAATGCGAAATAAAGATAAGAGTTAAACTTGAGAAAGTATAAAGCGCTGCGAAGGGTTTTGCAATTGTAAGTGTTATAGTGGGTGGTTGAGATTATTTTAGGGCTGAGAAATCCAACCAGCAATCTGCGGACCATGATTGGTTGTCTTGAATATTATAGGGCGGGCTGCTTATTTAGCTACTGCTGCTGCTACAGCTTTGCATTAATTTAACTTTGTAATCCTTTCGTTTGAAAACGAATACTTTTTGTTGTGCAATTAAATATCTTTCCGTTTGCGTGATTAAACGCGTCGTGGAGTTTTGTTGCGAGAATTTTTTTATACGTGATATAAAGGATACCTTATTAAATATTAAATTATGACGTTTTAAATTGAGCGGAAAATTCGTAAGGTTTTTTATGTATATACAGAGCAAAAACAACTGCATATTTTTTCAACTTTTGCAGTCGAATTTTAACTAAAACAACCAACGTACTCATTGTCTCGAATGACGTATTTATAAATCGATATAATATGCATTTGACATGACACAGTTTCCTTGTAAAATATAATTCACATGTGTATCCGGGCAGAAAAAAAAAATCGAACTATGAAAACGTTCTATTAAGAAATTTAAAATATTAACGAATTCTTAAATTAAGACAAAACCTTGTATATTTAGTTCAAAGTGAAAAATTAACTAAAAATTCACCCATTCGAATAATTACTAGTTTTATAAAGCATTCCACCCGTCGTAGATCAATTACCTTCGGTATTAATTTTTAATACGTTGTCGGATAAGTTGAAAAACCTGAGTAAATAATATCGCGTTAAATTCGCACCATCGTCGTCGTTTTTCTCTATAAAAAAATAATGCACCAATAATACCCCACGAATATAACAATTTCATTTCATCAATATTCTCTTTAATAATATTTAATTACATAGCAAACTCCTCGGTGAACTTTTCACGCAGCAGGTGAAAAAAAACCCTCATTCGATTCAATAAAATAAAAAGATTTCCGGTAATCTCGAAATGGCTTACATATATCTTCAGGTAAGATAAACAAGCGTCGCCAATTGGCAGCAAATTCGTAGAATTGCGATGTTTAAATGGCGTTGCGCCCGCTCAGTCGTTTCATATCAACCAATAACGTCAAATTACGAGCCCCTAATAAAGACGAATAACAGCCATAACACGATGGAAAAATGAAATGTGGGGGAAATGTCAAGTAAATTGTTGTAGGAAATCTTATTTTAGGGTGAGTATAAGTGGCTTAGGATGCTGCGAACACGAATTAAGATTCCGATTTATAGGCATTTTACTTCTACCTTTTTTTTCCTCCGGTTCTTCGATGTGTTATGGTTGTGTTTCTTTTTAGATTGTTTTTTTTTCCTTTGCGGAGGCGATTTACTAGAAGGCGGTTTGGTGGAGATTTTAAACGAGTGGGTGTAATTTATAGGTGGCGAATGTTGTTCGGAAGCGTTTTGGGTTGGTGCTTGGTTTTATTGGATTTTTTGGGAGGGGGGATGGTGGTGAGGCTTTTTGTCTAAATGACTCGTGCTGTGGTAATCGAAGAAGTGGAAGATGTTTTGTTTTTATTAAATTCGTATACTGTTGATCCGGAGTAGATATTATATTTGTGACATTTTTCATTTGTGGTCACTTGTTACCCCCTAAAAAATCAGATCGATTTGTGGAAGGGATGAGTAGATACCGAAGGGTGTTTTTTTTTCTTCACAACATGAAGTATTTGAAAATAATGCTGTTTTTGGATTTTGGAATAAGTATAAAATATACATCACCCCTTGGAAAATACTGTAGAAACAAAATGATCAAATACGAGATAGATGACGCAGCAATTGGACGGATCAATGAGATAAATGACAAAAAAGGCAGAGATAGAATAATTACATTAAACTATAGAAAAATTATGGAAAAGATATATGCAAAGGTTCAGATGAATTGGAACAACATTGCGAATAATGAATTAGAAAAAATTTAAAGAGTACAGACAATGGAAGATGGCTTACAGAAAAGAGTAGAACAGTAGAAGAAAAGAGGTGGTGCTTTCGAGAATGAGTATCAGTCATACAAGAATCAGGCATTTACCACTGATCACAGATGGTGCAGTATAGCATTGTGGTCCATGCCAGCGCTTCCAACCAAAATTTCAAAAAATCCCTAAGATGACGAAAATCAACATGTTCAAAAAATCCTTTAAAAATCTTAAATTTTTTTTTGCTGAGACCCCAATGACGTCATTTAGAACGTCGCTAACCACCTAATTCTATGAAAAAAATGGAATAAAATCTTTTAAAAAAACTCGAAATTGAATTGTTTTACTCTTTTATTGTTTTATTTTCGCTTCATTCATAATAACCTAATCTAAAATGATTGTATCAATGTATCCGTATTCTTAATATAGTTTTACTTTGTAATAAATAATTATTTTTCTTGCTGCCCAGCAGACAGAATAGTGATAAACAGACAAAAATGATGTAATGATGAAAAATAAACATTAATATTTGTTTTTTCTGTGTTGGACGGTTGATTTATTTGATATATATGGTGAAATTTTGTTCAAAAACAAGAAAAATCTGCGAAAATCTTAAAAAAATCCTCAAAATGTGGAAATCCTTAAAGAAATCCTCAAAATTTTTCAAAAATCTGAAAAGTTTCCAACTTTAAGGAAAAATCCTCAAGGTTGGCAGCGCTGGTCCATGCGGAGTTACCCAGACCATTACGCATATTCGTATGGAATACCCAGTCTACCTTCCTATAATAAATAAATATCTCGGTCAGGAAATGCAGGGAGATGAGGAGGTCCTAAATATGACGCAAATGGCCAGCGTGGTCGAGTGTCATTAAATAAAAATACATTATTATTATAAAATATATATTAATTTAGAAAAAGGGTCTTAGAAGGCCCTTTATGGACTGTAAGTATAATCATAGTCGATTTTTTTCCAATGAAAATTATGTTTGAAACACATCATCATTTTTTGAATGATCATGGCTTCATAAATAATTTCATCAAGATATTTTATAATTTTTAAAATGATAAATTTGCGAAAAATTAAAAAAAAATATTAAAATACCTTATCCTCACTTTGTTTTGATTACGCTAAATAAATTTGGAAGAAAATATACAAACACGAGACGTTATTTAATCGAAAAAGCTTGCAGGGGTGAGAATCACCCTCCCCTCTGTTTATGTTGATGACATAGGCAACTTGCCGTACATGTGACCCTGAATCAATCACAATTGCACATCCTGGAAAAATACCCGACAAACGAAAATTTTAGGTTCATCGTGGGCCATAACTTTAAATATTGTAACATGTGGGACGATGATGAGGACACCTGCCAGAGGCTAATAAGTTTTCCAAAAATTTCAATTTTATTGGCAAATATTTGAAATTCTCGTTGATTTGGTTTTTACCATTTATTTTCGTTATTCGTTATATTTTTCATGTTTATTTAGTTTATTCATTTTGTTTTATTTTTTGTTAAATATATACAGGGTGGCTAAAAAGTCAGTTTACCAATTTGCAAAAAATTTATTTTACGTAAAATTAATTTTTTGCAAATCGGCAACCTGACTTGTTGAACATCCTGTATATTTCGCGCAATTTTCAACAATTTTTCCAAATTATCCAATTTTCTTAAATACAGGGGGTCCATAAAGTTGGTTAATTGATTTGCAAGAAATTAATTTCACATTTGAATTTAAAATGGATTTTTTGCAAATTGGTAAACTGACTTTTTGGCCACCCTGTGTAACTGTTAATTGTGGACGCTAAAAGGCAGAAATACTGAGTGAAAGGCAAAAAATTTGAAAATTCGAATTTTCAGAAGTGCCCCTTTTTTTCAACCGCAACCATGACATTTTCGTCGTTCGTCTAATCTCCAATTGGTATTTTCAGCGAATATTTTCACAATATTTATTTCAATTTCGCGTCTCGTCTGGATTTTGAAAAAAAATTATTTCGAGTAGGATTTTAATGAAAGGTGAGAATCCAGATAAGTTATAATTTTCAATGTGTATTGTTGAAATTACGTGTCTGAAAATATACCCGAAGAAAAACCTAGTTCAAATTACCGAATTCATTTCCTCCTCTTTTCCTCTCGACCTGCCGGTTATAATGAAACCTTCTTGGCTACAATTTCGAAAGCGAAATATCAAGGTACATAGTGTACAATCAAAACGTAAATTCCCGGTAAAAAGGTTCGGAAAACTCGCGTATACCTAATTAGGAAGAAAAAATATGCCGAAAAAGCCAGGTGGACTGTTTATGAGAAAATTTTCGTACGTTTATGAATAAATAACCAAGAGTAAGGAATGTTTTAGTATTCGGAGTAATTTTCATTCAACCGTATTATTTAATAGACTTGGAAAGTCGTGAACATTTAATTATGTTGAAGACGGATTTATATTAAGCGAATTTTCGTGCAAGTTTTAATGTAGACAAACACTACTCACGTATGAGACACTGACCTTGCCAAATTTGAGTCAATTTTCGTCGTTATGTTTGCTTAAAATCCTAGCTGATAAAATATGCGAATGAGAGGTGTAGTATTAATCTTAGTAGGCGTAGGAAAAACGTAACGTTTGTAACGGCTTAAACGATATAAAGGTGAAATTTTACAACGACTCGAAATTACAGCGAACATTAAAGTTACAATTTTATTGGGTAATACGGTTATTACGAAAGGGGGGTTTCGAAAGATATGACTACACAGTACCACATCCCAAGTAAAGGATCGGTTTCGCCGACGACCGCATCACCTATTACGTATTCCAGTCAGGAAGCGCAATTTGATCAAGATAACAAGAGGGGAGCGTCGAAAACGAAATATTCGCCATATTTCGTGTAACGATTCCAGTTTTATGTGGTTCGTTTTATTTGTGTCGGCATCGTAGTGTGGAAATTGCATTCTTCGGCTTCGTTCCATTTGTCTGATCACTTCGTAATACACTTATGAAGCAATGTTTTAAAAGCAGTAACATTGAAATGCCACTCGCACGACCGATTTGTGGTTATTTTTGACAAGATCTTTATTTTATCGCTTCGTTTTTCCCCATTTTTATCGAAAACTTTCGCGATTCTTTTTATAAATCAACTTTTTATATCGTTAGGTTTTCGGTAGTTCGCGAACGATTTATTTTGCTTGATTTACCGCGTCGGCAAAAGTATGTTGAAAGTTTCGTTAATACCGAAACCGTAAATCTGATTTATTCCGGAAAGAGACGTGCATATTGTAAAATAAAACGTCTTTCGTTGAGTTTTCTCCATTTTTAAGCTAATTTTTAACTTGTTTGTTTTACAAGTTGAAAGGTAACACGTGAATCATGCAGCATTGAGTTTTTAATACTTTTATCAATTGACATAATATGCACGGTTGTTTCATTTAATCCCTTTTACATTAAGAAATCGTTTGATGTTTATTTAACGCCAAATCGTTCATGAAACTAAGAACGCTAGTGTGCTGTAACGTGATTGGCTATTGTTATCTGAACTGATAACAATACCCAATCACGTTACAGAACACTAGCGCTCTAACTAAAGCAGGAGCATTGATGTGTTGTAATGAAGGTGGTTATCATTTTTAAAAATGATAAATTTGGTTAAACAAATATTGTTAAAATAGTTTGGAATCGATCACAATTTGTTTAAAATTGCACAAAATTGTAAAACTGTTTTTAAAATTGTTCAATATTTGCTCAAAATTGCACAACTTTTGTGCAAAATGGTTAAATTAATGAAAAATTTGGTTAAAATTGCAAAATACCATCAAGATGGTGTTGAAATAGTTGAGAAATAGTTGAGAATTGATAAAAATTTGTTTAAAATTGCTTCAAAATACACAAAATTGTCAAAATGTTATTAAAATTGATTAGGGTTGTTCATTATTTGCTCAAAATTGCATAAAATTGTTGAAATGTTAAAACTTATTGAAATTGATTAATACTTATTTATAATTGCACAAAAGTGCAAAACGATTGAATTACTAAAAAAAAAAATCC
>QBDW01005971.1:0-63839 GCA_003261595.1 Maconellicoccus hirsutus | reverse complement strand
TTTTTTTTTTTTTTTTTTTTTTTTTTTTTTTTTTTTTTTTATTTGGTATTTAAAGTCACAAGGTCTGAACAGTGAATGAAAATTCTCTTTTGTTTTTATTAGAAATGATTTTTCGATAAAATTTAATTTTGATGAGAAAAACGTGTTTGAAATTTTCGCACTTTGAAGGTCGCGATAAATCACGTAAAAAAGTTGAGTTTAAATACAAAAAGGAGGCTTTTTTGTTGATATTCCGAGTAGCTTCGTGATTTAAAGCTACAAAACTAAAAAAAATTACTCAATAAAAAATTTTAAAAAACTAAAAATATTTTTCGTGAAATTATCAACTAATTTTATTCTAAGTAATTTTTCGATAAAACTTGATTTTGATGAGAAAAACGCGTTTGAAATTTCGCACTTTGAAGGCCACTAGATCCCATAAAAAAAGTCGAACGTGATCACAAAATGGAAGTCTGTTTAATGATATTAAAGTAGCTTTATTATTTAGGTATATAATGCTAAAAAAAATGCATTTATTAAAAAATTCGTAATAACTAAAAATATTTTTCGTGAAATTCTCCACAACTTTTATAAAAAGTTATTTTTCAATTAAACTTGATTTCGATGAGAAAAATGCGTTTGAAATTTTGCACTTTGAAGGCCGCGATAAATCGCGTAAAAAAGTTGAGTTTAAATAAAAAATGGCGGCAAATTTGTTGCCATTCAAGTTAGCTTCATTATTTAAGGCTTCATTATTTAAGGCTATAAGACTAAAAATAACGCATTTATTAAAAAATTCATAATAAATGAAAATATTTCTCGTGAATTTCTGCACTATTTTGATTACAAGTAATTTTCTGTTAAAACTTGATTTTGATGAAAAAATCGTGCATGAAATTGAGTCCTCTCAATATAGCTCGAAATTGGCCTTGAGCTTGCAAAATGAGGGAAAAAACTGAAATTTTATATATTTAGAAATGAATGCCCCCTTGCATATCTCAACTCCCTGAAATTACTTTTTTGCTTGCATTTTTGCGAAAACCGGTTCTATCAAAAAACTAACGTAGTTCAAAATTGAGACTCGTGAAATTCTCTACAAAACGTATAAAATATAATTGATGCAACCAGGTCTTTTTTTGTCACTTCTTTTTTGGGAGCACGCTAATTTTCAAAATTGTAGGTCCATAATTTTTGTACCTCTTCCTCACGTCTTGTTACTACGTTTAGAGGGAAAAACCGAAGTAAATTATTTTTCGAAATTTCCTTTGTGCCCCCGCGCGCCCCCCGCAAAAAAGCTCGATGTAACTCACTTGAATCTCGAGTAACTTGCAATTGAAAAAATACCTTTTTTTTGCGAATTTTTAGCAAATTTCCATAATCGTTTTTTGCTTTTATTGATCGATAACTTTTATAGAAATTCATCGATTATTTTTTATTTTAAGAGATTACCGTTTTTTTTCTGAATCAGCGTCACCAATAGGCACTTAGACGGTAACACTACGTTATCAATACAAATCTTCCTACACCTCCCTCCTCCCTCATTCTCGGATATCCTTGCACCTTTGAAAAATGTTCGTAGAAAGCAATCACTAAGCAAATACAAACCTATTGTTTTTCATTGAAAAATTTTCGAAACCTAGTCTGATCATGTGAAACTACACAATTCGTATATTTTAGGAATCCCTGCAATCTCGTTTTATCAACGACAATAAACTAGGCGATATTTGTGAATTTATCTATTTGGCCTCGAACTGGACTCATTCCATGCATTGTAATCAAGAAAGGTCCGTTTTCAAAAGTCTACCGATGTTGTAAACAGAAGAACGTAGTTTTCCGTGCATTTTTCAAGCTTTAGTGACAGGGAGAAGAGGAGAAGGAGGTAATTACTTGAATATCTTCTTTGATAATCAAGCACGTTCACTCAAAAGTCTCGCTTTATTTTGAGCCATATCTCAAAATTAGTAAATCTTGGAAATGTCGCAACGATTTTAAGGATCAGTTTCCCATAATTTCCATTATACAACGAAATATAATAAAGTCAAGATATGTTAACTGCACTTGAGGTCCTCAAGTTAATCTCATTCCGCCATTTTCATCTTGATTCGTGAATAAAAGAACTCATTACGGTAGTACAACAAGTGGAAACCTGTCCGATCACCGTAATCTCTGCACTCATTTCGAACGTGCAAATTAAACTTGATTCGAGAACGAATGGTAAATTATTGATAAAAGATTACAATCAAACCGGCTTCTTTGGGAACAATGGAGCTTTACTCGAAAATTACCAAAAATTCTCTTTACGCGTCGAAATTCATCGCGAATCGATGGACTATACCGAATATAACAAGGAATATGATCGAGGAGATCTCAGCTTTGGCGAGAATTAATTAAAAGTAATTTCCTTTTTTTTTTCGATTACTTCGAATAACGGATACGATGATATAATTACGTAAATACCTTTATTTTGACGATACCGCAGAAGGCGTAAAAAATCAAATCGTTAACTTCCGAGACCAACATGATGTTTGGATAAACAACGCCGCTTTGACATGACATACGCGTATCGAAGGTGAGAAAAAAACCACACCGAAAACACAACCGACTCTAGGATTATCAAAAAATCGAGTACAAATCGTATAATTTCACAACGTGGGCGTACGCGGACTACGTACACGTTTAATTACCAACGTTTCGGTGTATGCGCCGAATAACGAATACAAAAAATGTCTCGGTTAAATTTAACTCGCTAATAGAATTATTAGTCGGAAAATATAATATCGGTTTGAACCGGTTGATAAATTTTTCGAAACGAGTCTGCGCGCTATTTTTATCTAATTAAAATCGAGTCGAATTTTATACCTAATTTTTTCTCTCTGTTCGTGTCGAGTTTCCCGCCGCTTGTAATTGTCTGATAAGTTGACAAAATGTTGCAATTAAAACTATAAAATTATTGCCGGAAATTAATTTATATCGGACCAATCAAACAATGGTTTTTATTTCGATCTGTCAGTCGGGAAAAAAAATGCTAAATGCTGATAATTTATAATTTTTTGAGCGATATTTAGATTGCGAAAATTTCTATAGTTTTTTTTTGGTCGAATCGGCGATTTTATATTTACATTGGCGACGTATTTATAACCGGATTTGTTTTAATCGGTGTCGCCGTCTGAGTCTATTAATTGAACGAGTTGTCGCCACTTACTTGAGGCTGGGATTCGGCAGCGAATACAGTTAAATCTTGTAGACTGTATTTCTTCAAGAAGCTATCGACTGGTTCAAGGTCTTCGTAGAGTTCGCTTTGAGTTTTCAGATCTTCCATGCTTTGAGAGACCGGCACAACTTCGGACATATTGGAGAATACTTTGGGGCTGAGTCTTCGCTCGAGAGAACCTTCGGCCGAGATGCCAAGCTCTGATAAACCATTGTCGCAGCTTTTATGCAGAAATCTGCCAGATGATCCAGATGCGTACATAGATTTGGTGTTCCAGTTGAAGATGCTTTCGCGTGAACCAATGTTGTATGCTTCTTTTAGGCTTTCATTTGTTGTCATGGCGGACTGTGGAAATAAACGAAGTTGAGATAAAGAGCAAAAAAGAATTACATAAATGGGGGACAAGTACCGTTGTGGAATTAGCTCTGGTGCTATTTCGACTATCGGATTTTTCAGCGTAACAATCGATATACTGCGGATCGGGTTGTCCGACCGCTTGAATGTGTAATCTTTGGTTTTGTATATCGACGACTAAAATACGATCAGATTGATGGCCGCTTTCGTCTCTGAATCCAATACCGGAATCGCTATTGCTCGTCGTAACGCTGCTGTCGTTACTGGGCTGGGGTGAATTGGCAATCAAAGGCTCTTCGACGTCGTTACCATTTGGAGTTTCGTAATATTTACGAATAGCGTTAACGATCGGGTCACTAGTGGCGGGGAAATGGCTACAATCGGGGATGCAATTGACGGCAAATTTGCAAGCTAATTTGACGTGGTCGTCGTGGGCCGAACTCAACGTGACGAAGACATGGCAACTGTTCGATGGCTCTTCGCCGATCGAGGTGGTTACGATGCCGAAATATTTTCGGTTTTGTTCATTACTCGCGCTGCAGAAGGTTACGCGGCCACCGGGATATACGGCTATTGTGGTGCCGATGTCGTTTTTAAGGCGTAGGCTGCAAGGAAATACTGTCATCATGACCGGGGTATAGTTTCGCTTTTCCGCTCGTAGTCGTTTTATACAGCTTCGTATTATCTGTTAAAGAAAAGCATATTTTGGTTAGAGTTATGACGGAATAAAATCGTAGATGTCATTTACCTGTTGTCGAGATACGGGGGTTAACTTCTTTGGCATTTCTATCGTTCCTAGATACCCGACAAGGCATTGATAAACGGTATTCGCCTCCGCTAACGTTTCCGCGTTACCGATGTCGCTACAAGGTGGAAATAAGTCGATTTTTTTGTTCGAAGTTTCGCCATCGTTCACGAATCTCGAATCGTTTTTATCTTTGAATAAACCATCGGCCGAATGGTTGCCAAATTTCAGTGATTTAGGGCTAAACATCGGATGCGTATGGTGACCGTTGGTTTTATATTTCGTCGGATATTTAGGTTTCTGACGAACAGTCGTCACGAAATCTTCTTCCGAACTATCCGAGTAGTAATTTTCCGCTATTTGAAGCTTAAGTATTCCGTGACAATTGCCGATTAATTGAACGACGTCGTCGTGAGGAACTTTACTCACGTTTTGTCCGCAAACCGCGATTAAATAGTCGCCTGGTCGAAGTCCGGCTTGCTCGGCAGGGCTGTTTGGTACTATGCAACTTAAAATACAAGGCTGTTGTCCGGATATGGTAAAACCAAAGCCGTTTTTACCTCTGCATACTTCGACCGTACGAATACCATAATTAGGTCGTTTTTTCCTTCTTCTACTTGGCTGCATTTTTTATATTCGATGTTATGTTCCGTACTCTGATTACATCGTTTGTATGATTTTCATACGACTGATTTCGAGGTGAATTAAATAACGCGAGAAACTAACACAATTACTGCATTAATAAAAATGCAAAAATATCCTGAGCAGTTGAAAACTTGGAAATTTGAAAATTACTTAGTTAGTAAAATGGCACTCCGTCACAAACATAATTCGTCGAACTTGTTATTTAAATAATTAAAAGTAGTCTAATTAGTACATTAAAATAAAATTTCATTAATTTAGAAACTAAAATATTAAGAATGCAGAATGGAATGCAAAAAAATGATTGCATTTGAAAAACATTTCCTAATTCCCACTCTTCGGCGTTAACTTTCAAATGCGTTTGTTTGTAGTTGTAATCGTGTTTACATTGTTTCACAGATTATAAATATCAGATATTTCTTGTATTTATCTTCCTTGATAACGGAAAAGTAATTGGGAATAACTAATATCGCAATTTATTCAAATTATCGGCCGATTGAAATATGAGTCGCCCCATTTTTCATTTTAAAAACAATAGTATGAATGAATTTTGACTCAATTAACATTTGAATGAGCATTATTGCGCTGATTTAAGCATCGTAAAAGCATCTTCAATTCTTCAGTATGAAACGTACGTAGCGTTTTTAGCGAACAAACGTAAAATCACAAAAATTTCTGATCAGCACATCATCTGGTGGTGAAAAATGCAATCAGATTAAAAGGGAAATTTTACGTATAAAAGGTGAGAACCGAAACAAGTAACGAAAACGCATCCGAAAACAACAAATTTCGTTCCGCCCCCTAATTTTTTAATGTGCTGCAAAATCCCCCTCAATTTAAAAGGTATCTTTCTTTGTACTTATCTGTATCTGCGAAGTTCGCAGATTTGTACAAAGAATAAATAGAATTAATTCGAAATTTCGATGTTTCAAGAATAATTTAAGAATTTCAATATTTCGCTGTAAATATTTTGGTGTAAATAGTGCGATTTTTATTTGGTTCGAATTTCGAGAGTTAATTATTCGCAAACGGTTTCTAATAATTTGATAGTTCGCTGTAGTTTCATCGTTTCGTTTGTTTAACAACCTACTTTTGAAAATGAACTTTCATTTTAATTATAGTTGAAGAATGTCGTCTTTTTTACCATTTTCACATCCTACAATCATTAAAAAGTTGTTAGGATGGAAAAAAATTGAAGGCGAAGAAAAATATTGCGAAAAACATATTAAAAATTTGGTAAGAAAATTAAAAAAGGGTAACGCTACGGATGAACTATTGAAAGCATTAGCTAACCAGGACTCAAACACCAAGTGTGTTTCTATACCTAAGTGAGTACTTCTAATTGTTGATATTATTAATACGCCTTGTGTGTATTGCGTATAAATTGTTACTTTACGGATTCTGATTCTTATTTCAAAATATTTCTGTTATAGTGATTGTAACGATAAGACAGATAACTTACAAGGAGTTCGGTACGTTTATCATCGGTTTATTTATATTTTCACTTTAGATATTGAACAGTGCCCTTTTTTCGGAAAACGATAATGAATAAATTTAGTGATTTCGCATCGCGTCTTACCGGATTTGAATTTTCACGTTTTTTTCAGATCGAAAAATTTACCTCATTTGATTTCTTGTCGAATTTGGCGTTGGCCTCATTTGCAATCCTATTCAGAACTTTTGTCAGTTGACAATTGTAACTTCGGTTTCGCGTTAAAACGCGATTTAGTTTGTATTAATCCATATCATTACAAGCTGGGTTCCAACTCGAGTTAGTGTTATATTTTTTTAAAATATACTATCGCGTCGATGTAATATTTAACACATCTATTCGTATGCAGATTTACCTCCTATTTTGGTTCCTCGAACCCAAACCATAGACGATACGTCTATGTTGTGTGACATTCAGCCTCACCAAGCCGATTTACCAGCTGCCGAAAATACGTCGGTTCCACCGACACAACCTCCGTCGAATACTCTTGTCGCGGTTTCTCCATATAACTCGATGGAATCTCCTACGACTCCTCCTGGGTATATGTCTGAAGATGGAGATAATAATGATAACCTTAGTAAGCGTTTTTCATCTTTCGTACTTATAACGAATAGACTTAATAATAACCTCTCATCTTCGAAAGGTTTAAGCCCAAGCCCAGCTATCGATGCGCAGCCTGTTATGTACTGTGAACCTGTATTTTGGTGCAGTATCAGTTACTACGAAATGCAAACTAGAATTGGCGAAACGTTTCACGCGTCACAGCCTTCTATTTCGGTAGATGGATTTACCGGTGAGTTGATATTTTCTTTTGAACCTTTTATCAGAAATTTCGTTATCGGTGTGGTGTGTCCTTAGATCCCAGCAATTCAGAAAGATTTTGTCTCGGATTACTTTCTAATGTTAACCGACCTCCGGCAGTTGAGTTAATTCGAAGGCATATTGGTAAAGGAGTCCGATTATATTATATCGGCGGTGAAGTGTTCGCCGAATGCCTTAGTGACTCCAGTATTTTCGTTCAGTCGCCTAATTGTAATCAACGTTATGGTTGGCATACCGCAACTGTTTGTAAAATACCTCCAGGTAAATGATATTTCCTTCGAAATAGATTTTTCTGCAGAAACATTAATGAATGCTCTGCGCAGGTTGCAATTTGAAAATATTTAATAATCAAGAATTTGCGACGCTTCTATCACAATCCGTTAGTCAAGGATTTGAAACCGTTTACCAATTAACTAAAATGTGTACTATTAGGATGTCATTCGTTAAAGGATGGGGTGCTGAGTACAGGTAAACATAGTTATCAATTTGGGAGATAATTTCTTATTCAATTATCTTATTAAAACGATTTTCTTGTCATTTTAGGAGACAAGCTATCACATCAACACCGTGTTGGATCGAATTGCATTTAAATGGACCATTACAATGGTTAGACAGAGTACTCACTCAAATGGGTTCTCCTCGTTTACCTTGTAGCTCGATGTCATAAATTTTCCGAAATAATTTTTTAAATCTCGGAAAGCAATCGAAAAATTGATAAACTAAACCTATTTTTAATATTTCGAAATAATGTACAAATTATTTTTAAAGAAAAACTTTCAACTTGTTTCTTACTCATGACAAGTTTACCTTTAACAAGATTCAGAATTGTTAGCTTTTTAGTGATAAGTACGGATATGGTTTTTAGAAGAGCTGCGATAATATTATATGATTTTTTTTCTAATTTTGAATCAAAATGGGTAGTTTTGTATGTTTGCCAATGGATTGCCTTAAATGACCGTAACGTGATAAATTGTTTTACATTTTTCAAATGTTAAGTTACTTTTTTTTTGGAATAGCGTGCTAAAGTAGTTTTGCTCATCGAATCTTCCGATGACTCGAAGTTATTTTTATATGATTTACTTTTTATATGTTTTTTTCTTCTCTTTTTTCGTAACATTTTTCTTAAAACTTGTTGATAAAGATTTTTTTGATGTGTATTTTTTGTTTTAGTTTTAGTTTTCAAATACCCTTTTTTTTCTTATCTCTTTTGTTTTCTATGATAGTATTATAAAGCTATGTGTAGGTATGAAGCTTTAAAATTCTTACGGTAAAATTTTTTTATTCGAATTACGGTTATGGTATATAGTAACAGTTACCTTACATGATGAGCGATTAAATCTAATTTTAATGTGTTATTTTTGTTTTTGTTTTTTTTGTAATTGTTTTTTCTTCTTAATTTTTTCTTTTTTTTTCGTTTAAATAGTTCATTATTTTTTTCACTAATGAAAGTACTAAAAAGTTTTCACACTCTTCCTTCAATTATAACTATTTCGATCAAAGTCGATTCTATATTTTTGTAGATTTAGTATTTTGGCCATTTTTTCATTCAACGCGTGAAATTTCGATTTTTACTTTGTATTACTTTTTAAAACGAAATCATATATTGATTAAAAATGTTTTTCGGTAGTTCTAACTTAAACAAAACTAGCATTCAGATTATTTGTATTTCTTAATTTTATAATTATTTTTATTACCAACTTATAATAAGTATTTTTTAAATTTTACTTTCGGTATTATATCATTACTCATTTTTCTTGGACAATGTTTGAGAAAGTTCAAAGTTTCAAATCGTGCCGAATACGATCAATTACGATTCTGGAGAAATGTTTTCATTTTTTAACAGGATTTTTTCTAAAAATCATTTCGAATAAAGTATACTTACGAAAAGAAGTATTTACAAGTACAATTTGTTTGAAAGTTTGGTGTAAATGAAATATTAGTTTTAATTTTTTAATATTGAAAATGTACAAGTTTTATTTTTTAATATGTAGTTTTTTACGATTTACTGTTATTCTTTTTTTTTGCAATGTTAGTATTAAGTTCGTGTTTTAAAAATTAATATTAACCGTAATTTAATGAAAAATGAATAACATAATCATGTAATAATGGCAGTTAAGTTTAATTTTTTTTTCTTTTTTTTTTTAAGACACTACTGTATAATTATGCATAATGTATGCATTATTGCAATAATAAAACGAGTATTCTGAATGTTTCTATTTGAAGTATTTGCTTTTAATTGATACTTCAGTATAGTTTTTAAGTAGCTGTCGTTTTTAAAGAGTATTGAGTTATATGTGTAAAATATTCATTGGAAGTGATATTGTTATCAGTTTATCGAAAGAATTATTGTATTAACATTTTTCATGACTTTTTGCTGTTTATTTACTGATAGATACGGTGGTTATCAGCTGACTCGATTGTTTAATTGATCTATATGTTACGTGTATACGTAGTGATTTACGTAAAACTTGCTACGCTTCAAAATGAAGTTTTATTTCTGTTCGAATACTTCATTATATATGTATTCTTCGACCTATATAACATAAATGCGCAGTTTTACGCTATGACAAAGAAGTTGTGCGAAACTTCAACGTATAGGTCTTCGATAATTCATATTGCAAATTGATTTACTGAATTTTACTGGCCTCCTATTGAAGACAAGGTTAAATGTATCAACGAACATTTGTTTAATGATCTGTCATTGGGTTACCAAGTACAAATACGTTTTTAATTATTATAAAAAAGTAGTCAATGTTAAATTATGCGATTCAAAAGTTTATCTTCTGATTTCATAGGTCAATTCGTATCTGTTTATCTTTTGTGAAAAAAAAGAAAAATAATGTGCAAGTTCAGTACACTTATCGAATTATGATTGTATAGGAGAGGAAAAACAAGAAAACATTTAGCTTCTTGATTGCGAAAAGAATTTTCCATTACTTAACAAAAGATTGTAAAAATAGAACGATTGGGAAACGCTGAGAAATTTCGTGGTGCCGTTACACTATCGATCGAAAAATTCGTTTGGTCTAGACTCTAGAGATATAAAATAATGTGATTAGCTTTAATTAACTGGGGCGAAATTGTGGAGTTATTCATTATCAAGGTTTGTTTTGCTTTGTCTTAAATTTTAGAGGTAACGAAGACAAAAACACTCTAATTCAAAGTTCAAAGTTGGCGTTGTACTTCGAATCTTTGACAAAAGTGAATATGATCTTGGTAGAAAGAAAGATGTACACGTTTCAATAATAATGTGAATTAGGTCTTTAGGTCTTGTCTTAATCAATTCCAGAGTAGAAACTGGATGATAAAAATGAAAAATTTCGCTGAGACAGCAATTGCTGACAGATTTTTCCGAAACAATTTCATTATGGACGAAAGATACTTTTCTTCGTGCAACCTAATAAATAAGTCGTCACAGAATCTGTAACATGAACGTAGAAAACGAAATTTTAACGAAAATAATATTCTAGACTATTCGCTCAAATGTCGTACAATGAATTCGACGTAATGATTCATTGTCTTTTCCCCCAAAGTTTGATCGAGCTTCTTTGAAGTTTCTCACTTATTTTGATTTCTATGATTTCGTCTTCTCATTAATAATCGGTAGTTCATTATTAAACTTTTAAGTTTTGGTGACAAGTTGATTTTTATTTTGAAGAAGTTATTTGGTGGATTGATATAATCTGATATCGTTCTAAAACTCGAAATAAGTTTCTACGATTCATTACGTGTTGAATTATCGAGTAAATCTGTAGAGCTGCCTTATTATGATCCTCCTCCTTATCAGTGAAAGCACGCGTATAATGGTAAAATTAATAATTTTACGAATATTTTAACACTATCTCTCTCTTAAAACTCAACAATACGAAGTTGTTAACGATAAAAATTCTGACATATCTTATTTTTTGTCTTAGCTAAGCGAAATATGATACCTAAAAGGTAACGCTTTGTAACTTGAAAACGTAGTTGTGGCCAAACAGATGGTTCAATTTTGCAAATTAAAAGTAAATTTCTACTTCGATCGTAGTCGTTTATATCGTAGGTTTTTGAAGATTTTCAAGCGTAAATGTTAAATTATAAATTCCAACATTGATTATATTACCTTATTATGATGTGTTTCGGTAGTCTTGTTCGATCGGAGTGTTTTCGTTCGTTTCAACGTAGAACCCCGATCGCGAATTTTCTTAGTATTTTACACAAATGATCTCTCGTCTACTACCGGATTTGGATTATGTTTCGATGATTTTTAAAAGTGAATTTACTTTCCGTAGATTATGGACGTTGCATCGAGGTTGATTTAAGACATGATGTTGAAGTATGCGTATACAAGATAGAGAAGTTGTAAGTGCACCATGCGTCGCTACTATGGAAGCAAAAGATGTGAACGGAGCATCTATACCGGCAACTGATATTAAATTTTCTCCGACCTGTAACGACGCTTCGAATTCAAACGGTATATTAAGTCCGCCAACAACGCCTTCCACTACAACACCTTCTGAAAGCGATTACGCTCCAAATGCGCCGGGTTCAGGGAGATTTAAATTTTTCAAAGGTACGTGATTCTGGTATAATGTATAATCGTTGATATTATTTTTTGCTAATACATTAAATTATCTCCGTAGATGGCAAAGTCATCTTTGAATTATGGCATCACAAAAATGGCGAAAGAATGTTTTGGATACCTGTTTCTAAAAGTTCTACATTTTGGCCGCCCACTGGCCATTGTACACCTCGACAAGAAAGTTCTACCTCATTAAGTGGTAAGTTTATTGAAATACTAGTTTCGTTTGCGTTATACGTATTAGCTCGAAGATTAGTCGACATATCCGAGTAATCCCGTGATTTGTTCAGTTTCAGATGATAATTCATCAATACAGTCTTCTCCATGGCAGCGAGACCACTGCTGGAAGCAAACTGTACCCAGAAAGAATGTAAATCGGGAATTAGAATTTTCATGGGGTTTCGCCCGTAAACGTAAAATGAGATTTTCATCATTAGCCATTCGTCGGAAAAGGCGAAGACCTTATGATTCGAATAAATTCGATATAAATGAAATTTTTAAAGAAAATAATGCGCTATTGAAAGAAAATTCGATGCGTAAATTTATTTCGAAGAACAGAAAAAAGTTAATCGAAATAATTCAAAAATTATCCGAACGTAGAAGTTACGAAAACGCGACTAGCTCCTGTCGCACAGATCCCGGTATAGTATCGCCTCGCAAACGTATTCTTAAAGAATTTGAGAAGGTGTCGTTAGAAGAAATGGGTAACACTAGTAAAAAACATCGGGCTCGAACCGTTGTTTCGAATGCTACGGCAAATACTGTATCGGTAATCACCGGGAGTGTTTCAACTCCAGCTGCAAGTTCATCTTCGGTCACTGCCATTACGACTAAGCCCGCAAATAACCACAGTATTACTTCGATTTTATCGCGAGACGAAGAACCATCGTTTTTACGAAATTTATTAAAATCGCCTAACGAATCATCTTCAGAATCGAAAAGCTCATTTACTGCCGAATCACCGTCGAGCGCCGATATTCGAAGTGCGAATTCTCGTCCCAGTCATTGTTCTACTCCGATATCTGCATCTGTTTCGCCTCCGTATCCTAAAAGTTTACATTGTCCTCAACCCATTCCTTCGTATATTTCGCCGGCATATTTGTATCCGACGCAACCATTTACGTCGCCTCCAATATCGAATCATCCTCCTTATTACGGCGCTTTTTCAACCGCTTATCGCGATCCTTCTGTGTGGGCTATGCCTTCCGTATCTAGTCTTCCTAGGCAATCAGTGTATCCGACAGCCAGTGTTCCATCATATCCGTCAATAGGTCCTTCGCCTTGGATACCTGTCGCGCATTCATCTTTTCAAAGTTACTCAGTTGCGGAAAACGGAAACGGTAAGTTGATAATGGTTACGTTTTTTTTTTTAATCATATCGTTTTTCTGATCATTTATTTTCGTTTTTCAGATGCTCCATTGAATTTATCAAAACATTAAAAGCAATAAGTCAGTGTAACGTTTATGGAAAGAAACTTTGTGCCTTTCGTTTTTTTTCTTTTTTTTTACGGACGATTTTATAAATTCATTTAAAGTAAATAATTTAAGATCATTACTATAAAAATTTTTGTATTTTATTACTGTAAATTGTTGCTAAATGTTTCCTATTGTTATATATGTACATACGTGAACATGTAAATTCGCTTCTTCAAATTTTACGAAAAATATTGTATAGTATTATTTTTGTTTTATCAGAAAAATAGTTATTTTTTGTAACGCATCAGTTTTTATTTTTTTTCTGCAAAGTTTCATAGCTGTGATTTTTGAAAAGGTTTATTACAACTTCAATTTTTTTCATTTTTTTAAACATTTTATTTAATTGTTTATTAATTTATTAATTTTTTTACAATTATCCATATTTTTATATAGCCTGTTAATAAACATTATCGACAAGTTTATGGATGTAATCATTCATTAAGTATAATTTACAATAATTTTAATGTGTTCAGCATATTTGTATCATTTACATAGAACATAGATCTTGTATGTTTTTTTATCTTTTAATATTTTTGTTGTAAATTATTATTCGATTGTACTAACACATTTTTTAAATCTATACACTGACTGCTAAAATACATAATGTTTATAAATTAACTTTTTAATAAAATATTTTTTATAATGTATACAGCATGATTTTTGTTTTTGTCGTGGCTGAGGATTTATTAAAATTTTATTCATCGAGTTAAATTCAATTAGGGAGTATGTACGTGAGACTTTATGAGAGTTAAATTACATTATCAAGAATTTAACAAATAATTAGAGGTCATTCAACGTTGATTCTCGGCTTGGGATTTTTTTAAAGTCATGTCCATAAGTTGAACTTTATTGGTCGTAATTTCGGTTAGTTATTGAAATGTCGCACAAAAGCGGACCTGATAAAATGTAGAAAGTGGATAGGGATTAATTGAGAATAATGGTTATTTTAATTTTACAAGATTATAAGTAAACGTAAAATTTAAAATTAAGCAGTTAATTATGAATTAAATATAAAGGTATGATTAGAATCATTAATTGCTTGGATTTGTTAAGAAAACACAAAAAGTAATTTTGAAATATTTGCTGCCTTCAAGCTTATAAACTTTCAATTTATTTTATTTCGTGATTTGAAAATTTTCATTTTGAAAAGAGGTAATTAGCTAATGATGGAAGATATATTTTGCCAAAGACTAATGGAAACGAAATTAGTTTAGGCTTTCGTCAAAATAGAGTTGAAAATGTTTCAAAATTCCGAAGAACTTCTCCTTTTAATCTAAATTTTCTTCGTTGCGGCAAAAACGTCATTTCAGAACAATAACAGTTTATGTTTTTCGGCAAACAATTCGATATCAAATTGATAAAATTCTTTAAGAAGAATTATGGAGAAAGAAGATTTATAGTACATATCAATAGCTGATTTTTTGATATTATACGATCGCCATTTATATAATTAAAACCATTATTATTAACAGGTACTAGTTGGAGCGAAATTCATCAATCCAAATTGAGGAAAGCCGGAATTTTAGCCGGAATTACATCAACTTTTTAATTATTTAAAAATTTAATGATTTTAATGATGTATCTTCAATGTTTCCATCTTGGCTAGAATAAATTTTATGCTTTGAAATATCTGTCACAGGTTTTTGTAATCTAAATTTATCTCAAAACACATTTTATTCAAATTCAGAACAAAAAAGAAATTGAAATGAAAATTTCCAGCAAATAAATAAAAAAAAATAAAAAATCTATTTATTTAATTTTAAGATAGCCAGCTGACTTGACTTGAAAAAAGCCAAAAAAATACAATTTTACCTACTTAAAATGCCTACTTATCTAATGGCTATATTTTTCATACGTTGGTAACACTACTTTACAGCCAGCAGCCAAGAATCTTGTAAAAAATGAACAAAAATGGCGTTTCTTGTTTGTATTCTAGATCACTACTACGTTATGTAAATATGTAAATGTTTGATCCGTTAACTGGTTTAATGTGTTTTTTTAACGATGAAAATGTTATATATAATATATTAATATTCAGTTAGCAAGTGTCCAGGAACACATTTCACAATGACTGCAAATATGTACAGAGTTGGTGGTAAGTTCGATTTTTACGTTATTTTGTTTATACCCGGTTTTATATCGCGTTTTAAAATACAAGTTGATAAACTGAACACTGATGTGTCTCATCGAAATTCATGAGATCATTTGAGACCATTCATATGAGTCAATTCTTCGCAAAGCGTTTCTTGCAAAGCACGACTTACGGCTTTGTGAATGAAATATTACTTTTCAATGTGTCTATTTCAAAGAAATCCTGATCTATTGATATAATACAACGGATCAAGCTCATGATCAGTTTATTGATCAGATCTGTTGTACGTGTGATATATTCCGAACCGCATACGAGGGAAGACGGCTTTCGGCTTTTAATTGCTTTTTTATTGATTTTATGCCATTTTATCAAAGACCTTAATTACTTTTCCACTTTGATGCCTATCCGTTCCTTTTACCTTTTTTTTGATGAAATTTGTCAATTTATCGATGCGTGATGAATTTTAATTAAAAATTGCGCTCTTTTTTTAATTTGTTAATTTTTTTTTCAAATAGATTATGTGTACTTTGAGACATCTTCCAATTCACCATATCATATTCGCAGGATAGAAGAACTGAATAAGGTATATGAAAATTATTCATCTCGAATTAGTATCATTTTACCGATTCATTTTTTCTTTACAGACCCCCAACGGTAACGTTGAAGCAAAAGTTATGTGTTTCTTTCGTAGAAGAGATTTACCAAGTTCCTTGGTGATGCTAGCTGATAAACATCAACAAGGTAAGTATCGAGAATGCGATTAAATTACAATTTACGTTTTCTAATCGGTATTAATACCAGGTGGACTAGACGGCGAAGTAAATGGTAGCAATAATGGGCCCTGGGGGTTAAATTACTCTGAAAATGAATTATCGCCTAAACAAAGACACCAGTTGAAGCATCGTGAGTTATTTTTATCGCGCAGAGTGGAAACCGTGCCGGCTACGTTGATCCGAGGCAAATGTTCTGTAACGTTGCTCAATGAAACTGAGTCACTATTAACTTATCTAAATACTGAGGTTAGTATGCGTAATATTGATTATTTGAAGATTTGAAATTTTCAATAATATTTTTCCGATGTGTTCAGGATATGTTCTTTTATTGTTTGGTTTTCGACCCCATGCAAAAAACTTTACTAGCTGATAAAGGAGAAATCAGAGTCGGTAGCAAGTATCAAGCTGACATTACTCCTTTATTAAATCAAGGTACGTTTTTTCATCGAAGTTTGTACAATTTCGACAGTTCAATTATTGAATTTTTGTGTAGACGAAACTGACGCGAGATCCGATTCAGAGCCTTTAGAAACTTTGGTATGGACACCGAGTCATGGTTTAACGGATAGACAAATTGATCAATTCTTAGTTATTTCAAGGTATAACATGAATTGAAATGTAATGTTAGGTTGCTGAAATGGAGTTTTAAATTTTTGATAATTTTTATAGATCTGTTGGTACTTTTGCTAGAGCGCTAGATTGTTCTAGTTCTGTGAAACAACCCAGTTTACATATGAGCGCTGCAGCAGCATCGAGAGATATTACTTTGGTAAATTTTGAATATATTTGAATATTTATGAAATGATGATTAATTACATGTTTTTTTCTGCAGTTTTATGCCATGGATACTTTACATAAGCATAACTACAATTTATCGGCGGCCATTAGTTCTCTAGTGCCGATTAAAGGACCAGTGCTGTGTCGGGATGAGATGGAAGAATGGTCTGCCTCCGAGGCTAATCTGTTCGAAGAAGCTTTAGAAAAATATGGAAAAGATTTTAACGATATTCGGCAAGATTTTGTAAGTATCTTTATTCATTCGTAAAAATTCACTTTTCAATAACAATGTTTAAATCTTCGCAGATACCTTGGAAAACGTTAAAAAATATAGTAGAATATTATTACATGTGGAAAACAACAGATAGGTATGTGCAGCAAAAACGAGTAAAAGCTGTTGAAGCTGAATCGAAACTCAAACAAGTGTACATTCCTAATTAGTAAGTATCGTCGAATCATTCATTACCCGATAAATTATCCTATTAATTTATCGTCGTTTTTCAGTAATAACAAACCACCATCGACATCACAAACTCCATTACAGCAATCGTCAGTAACCCTAAATAACAAAAATATCGTCAACGGTACCACTGGTGCTCATTCTAATGGACGCGACTTTTTCATTCCAGGAAATTCGTGTGAAGTTTGTAATGGTACGTTGGAAATTCGCCTTTTTTCGCTTAACTAAATTTCATTGTTATTCGGCGCTGCTATTTTTGACGTCGAAAATCATTCGGTTTTATGATACGATTTCTTATCAACTTTCCAAACTTACATCGATATTGGAACGATGCAAAGAGATAAAGGATTTTTTTTTTCAAGAGATTAGTATAAACATTTGTTTGCGTGAAAGAATTTCTCTAATCTGAAAGAAAATATAGTGGGGGAGGTTATCTACGCTTATCTGTAATTATGGAAATTTTTTTAAAAGGTATAAATAAAAAGGAAACGAGGAAAATATTTGTAAGTATTAAATAGTGTTTGAAAAATACTAAATTACCGACCACGACCTGAAGAAAATTCCTTTAGAGAGGAATAATATTAATTATTTTTTTATTATTAATTTTTTATCAAGTTGAGCGATAATTTCATTTAGATATTTCTTTTTTCATTTTTAAAAAGTTTTGATTTTTCTTTTTTAATTTGAAGAATATTTTGACCGTGTGATTTAATGAATTAAAATTGAAAGAAATCGCCGCAATCGATTCTACTTTAATTTTACCATTTTCAGCAATTTTTACATTAAATTTCATTTTCATGTTGTAACAAAATTAAATGAAAGAATTAAAAATTTTATCGTTTTTTCCCTCGATATCTTATCTTCGTATATTCGCTTTTTAAAACAAGTTTTCGCGGAATAAATTACTCACCGTCGATACTAATTTAAAACGAACGTGGCAGTGATTGGACATTAGGAAAATATCAACGTCGAGCACGGCATTTACTTCCTCCTACTCCCGTCACCTCCTAACCTCAATTTCATTTCGATTACGCATGATACGACAAACATCGAGAAAAATTTCTTATCAATTTAGCCGATATGATTCTTGACAATGAAACTTCGTGTATTTTTCCAGGTACGGTATCGAGTCAATGGTATCCCTGGACCATGTCCAGTTATCAATGTAAATTATGCCATACATGTTGGACCTACTGGAAAAGATATGGCGGATTTAAGTCACCTTCTAAATTATGTGAAAACGAAATCGAAACTGTGAAGAAGAAATCCGGTAGCATTTCGGATGAAGGTTGGTATCAGCGAAGTAGTCAAGTCGATTGATCGAAATCGAAAGGATATGATTTTTTTTTTCGGTCATTTATAGCAGAACGTGCACCAGTCGCGACACCGCATAGACCGCATAGATGTAGCATAATCGGTTGCGGTAAAGTAAGTATCGTGGGGATTGTCCGAAAGTAACGAACACAACCTGACGACTGACATTTTCCAGGAGTTCAAGTTAAAGGCTCATTTAGCGAGACATTATGCCACATCACACGGCTTAGCTGTTAGGACAGGCTCGCCAAGACCTATAATGAAAACCAGAACGGCGTTTTATTTGCACGCCTCATTTCTTACGCGAGCTTCTAGACGACTGTGTCAATCGTTGGTTCCACCTCGCCATATAGCTAGATCACCATTTTACCCAATAAACGTACACGCCATTAAACAAGAATGTTAGTCAATTTTTGTTAAGGGTTTTCAATGAGAATTGAATTTTTACCAAAGGTTCGCTTGCAGGTCAAACGCAGCTGGCGAATAAATCTCCGTTAGAATTGAAAGAATTATTTAAATTCCGACGCAAGGATAGAGGCAGCGTAACGTTAATTGCTACTCGACTGGCGATCTCGAGAAATCACGAATTAATCGTACCTGAATGGTTGGCGCCTACGCATAAAGATAAATTACCCAAATCCGAAAGAATAGCTTTTCCAAAACCTCCCAAAGGACCGGGTTAGTATTTCAAAGTGATAATCGTCAGTTTACGAACCGGAAGTAATTGAATTATTTTGTTAGATGGCAGCTTATTATACGAGAAGATTCCTAATGCTGTTGAACCCGAGAAAACTGCCTTAAACAATTTGCCACCAGGAATGAAAAAGCGTAATTTTGAAGAAGCCAATGGTAAGTTGAAGATGAGGAAACGATGAAAAGTGTAGCGTTAAATTAAATTTTTCTCTTGTTTTTAAATCGCTGCTTAGATTTGGAATGGGACGAAGGTAGGCGACAATCGTTAATTATTCCCGTTTCATCCCCTCCTCGATTTTTTCTTTCACAACAAATAACACATTTTCGATACTCGTGCGAAAAATTAAAATAAACTGTATTTTATAGGAGTTGTAGTACCATTGGTGGGACCTCCGTCGAAGCGAGTGCATCGCGAGCAGACATCAACGCCGGCGGTAGCAGCCGCACCGGTAGCGACGGCGGCAACAGCAGTGCCACCGGCAGCCGTGCCTCCGCCGGCCCCAGAATTAGCGCCTCCATGTCCTGTGAATTTGTTGAACGGTAATAGAAGTCGTATGGGATTAGTAACGAGGACCGGTAGGAAGCAAGTCATGTCCTGGATGGATGCTCCTGACGATTTATATTTCCGATCAACAACCGCGACAAAGTAAATATCGGAGTAATCTGAAGCCGAGACGTAGGCTCTTAACCTTATCTTTGTTTTGTAGGAATACGCGTAAATTGTTATCGGTAGCGGAATTACGAAGATCGGCGCGTAAACCATGGCGTAGCCTTTTGCTGCAAAATATTTGAAACGACGGTGTCGAATGTTTTAGGGAAATGAAGTAAATAGAAGCGTTGTACGTAAAAAGGTACATTAAGCTCGTAAAACTAAAAAGCGCGTTTATTACCCGAGTAATGTCTATTTTAAAGTCCCTGTTGTAACGATAGTTATTCCGATGAGATAAACAGGTAAAAGATGAAAGACGTCTGATTTACTTTTCAACTGATACTGAAAATTTTTATTTATTTGTTTTTTTTCTCGTCGTCGTGTTATTTAAGAATGTAATAATAAGTGTACCGTTGTGTTTGAATATATTTTTGTGTACTATAGCGGTTATTTTTTTTAAATTTTATTTTGTTTTTATTTCGTTTCAAAATAACGTAACGTTAGAAAAGGTTTTCGTTTGTGGCGTCGATCATTGTAGTTGGGGGAAGGTTTAAGTTTGAGAATAATCGTGTTTTTTTTTTAATTTTTTTCTCTCGTTTTTTGTTTTTATAACAATTAACAGCTTTTAGATTAATTTTGCATTTAGAATGTTTTAATCGCTGAATTTTTATAAACTAAAAGGTATTTTATCGCGTCGCCATTTTACGAATTTATATCTATACAAAAATTTTTAAAGTTATTGTGATTTTTAAATTTTAATTTGTACGATAATCGATGGAGGTTTATAGATTTATATTATGTTAATGATGTGTTAAATATTGTACGTAAAAATATTTTGAATTTTTAAAAGGTTAAAAAGAAGAGTAATATACGAAGTCATTATGTTGTGATTAGTTATAATGATATTTGTGTATTTTCGTTAACGTGCTGTATGTTTTCTTTTCTTTTTCATTTTTCTTTGTCATGATGTAAAAGTGATTTTTAAACATGGACAGGTAATTCTTTTGTATTTGTGAGATGATATTTTGTAAACGAGTTGCATTTACTTACAAAGTAATACTGTTTTCGAATCTGTTGAAGTGGAATAAATTGACCGAGATTTTAATCGAGTACGGTATTTTTCAGTGTAGTACGTTCGTTGGTTTAATGTTGATATAGAATAACGGTATTGTGTAATTAATGTATATTGATTTTTTAAATATTTTTATTGCTTTGTATCTGTAATGAAACAAGCCAAATTGAATTTGTAAATAAAAAATTTCTAAAATTATGGCGACTTTACGGTGCGATTGGTGTTAGCCTAATTTATTTCGAGAAGATGAGTTTAATTAGTGTGTGAAGTTGAAATATGATCATATCATTCAAGGACAATCATTTTATTAATTGGGGGCACGATAAAGGATTGAAGAGGTGAAGAAGAGAAAGTAGTTTTGTGAGTTCATCATGTGGATAAGAGTTCGACGGAAATGAATTTTCATATGGTTTTATGTTTGGATAAACATTCTGAAGTGAGCGTTGAATGAAATGAGCAAAATGTAATTCCTTCCGATGAATTAATTACCAGATTTTATTAATTTAAACGGAGAATTACTTTAATTATCATTCTATTGATTTATTAGATAAGCAATTAATTAGCTCGCGTAAAATACGGTAATTTAAGAATGAAGGTGATCGCTGATTGGTTAATAATTCGTTAACAGTTTTACCAACATGAAAAATTAAAAATAGTTTCGTTTAAAATTCGAGATAATAATGTCGACGTGTTGTTGTTGGTGTTGGATTGGAATATTTGGAAGTAATTAGGAAGAATCTTGATTTATTTCGTGATTTAACCTTAAAATGTATTATTTTGTAGAATATTTATCGTAAAATCCGTATCTGTACGTTAATTTCCATGTAAAATAGTTACATGTATTAGGTAAGTTTTCACATTTTGTATGTCACGAATCTTCGGTATCTGTTGAACTCGTCTCTTAATTTGAATATTTTTAGCTTTAAAAATATGTCTACGTTCGAGGAATTCATTCAAAAAGCAGAGGACACCGATGGCATTAGATTCACTTGGAATGTATGGCCGTCAAGCCGTCTCGAAGCCACTAGATTAGTTGTTCCTATTGGAGCCCTTTATCAACCTCTGAAAGAACGTTCCGGTAAGCTTTAGATCAAGTTTTGCCTGTGTTTCATCGTATATCTTACCTGATTTGTTTCATAGATTTACCACCGATACAATACGAACCGGTGTTTTGTAGCCGGACGACATGTAGGATCATTTTAAACCCGTATTGTCAAGTTGATTATAGGGCTAAATTATGGGTTTGCAATTTTTGCTACCAAAGGAATGCAGTAAGTATGAAATTGATATTGATCATTTGATTTAGATTGAATAAGCAATAATTCGATGTTACAGTTCCCTCCGCAATATGCAGCTATTTCAGAACAACATCAACCAGCTGAACTGATACCGGCATTTTCTACTATTGAATATACTATTTTGGTAAATTGATTTGAATTAACGCAGAATACTTAAATATCGGTGTACATGATATGCGTTTTCAGAGGTCACAATGTTTACCTCCAATTTTCTTATTGGTGGTCGATACATGTCTCGATGACGAAGAATTGGTTGCGTTAAAAGATTCATTGCAAACGTCTTTAAGTTTATTGCCATCAAATGCGTTGGTCGGATTGATTACTTTTGGTCGAATGGTTATGGTACGTGTTATAAAATTAAAACCGTTTCGACGAATATGACCCTAAGTTGAGGATTTTAAACACAGGTACACGAATTAGGAATCGAAGGACTTTCGAGAAGTTTCGTATTCCAAGGTACTAAAGACTATTCGGCTAAAAAAATCCAAGACATGTTAGGTATCGGTAAAGGAGCAGGTTTACAGCAAGCTGCTCAACACGGAAGACCCGGGGCGCCGCAGCAACTTCAATTGCTTCCACAGAACAAGTAATTCGCGTATTTGGCGATTTAATTACATCGCGAGCGATATTAATTATCGAATAATTTTTCTAAGGTTTTTACAACCTGTTCAAATGTGCGATATCAACATAACAGATATATTAGGCGAATTGCAACGCGATCCGTGGCCAGTTCTGCAGGGTAAACGCGCCTTGAGGTCTACCGGAGTTGCTTTATCAATTGCTGTTGGACTTCTTGAGGTATAATGCCGACATAAATGATGTATTGTGGGATTTCTATTGATTTTATGTTGTTACAGTGTACATATCCTAATGCCGGTGGAAGAATTATGTTATTCATCGGAGGACCGTGCTCTCAAGGGCCAGGCCAAGTGGTTAATGATGATTTACGAGAACCTATTCGATCTCATCACGATATCCATAAAGATAACGCGAAATACATGAAAAAAGCTATCAAACATTATGACAGTTTGGCTTTGCGAGCTGCCACAAACGGCCATACTGTTGATATCTACTCCTGCGCTTTAGATCAAACTGGTTTATTAGAGATGAAAAGCTGCGTGAATAGCACTGGGTAAGTGGATATTGAACTAAACATTTAGACAAATAATTAACATGGGTTTCCTGCAGCGGACTTATGGTGATGGGGGATTCGTTTAATTCTACGTTATTCAAGCAATCATTCCAAAGAGTACTTTCGAAAGACCAAAACAGTCATTTGAAGATGGCGTTTATTGCTAATTTGGAAGTGAAAACGTCTCGCGAATTAAAAGGTATTTCGAGATTCGTGTTCGAGAAGCTATCAGTGTTGACTACAGCTGTAATTTTAATTATTTCGTAGTAATGGGCGCCATTGGAAATTGCGTTTCGTTAAATACCAAAGGACCGTGTGTTTCTGATACGGAAATCGGTCTTGGGGGCACGTGCATGTGGAAATTCTGCTCGCTTACTCCCACGTCAACATCGGCGTTCTTTTTCGAAGTCGTTAATCAGGTAAATAAACGATGAAATCGAGGTTTATCTATGGAGATTTACATATCTAACATGTGTAGCATGGTGCTCCGACCCCACAAGGAGGAAGAGGATGCATTCAATTTATCACGAATTATCAACACGTCAGTGGACAGCGTCGTGTTCGCGTTACTACTGTTGTTCGAAAGTAAGTGAATATCTTTCCAGTAGTTTCAACGCGGCTGAAATAATCTCAAAATAAACCGAAAATGTATATTTAAGAGATCGTTTCGTACTAATGTATCCGTTGGTTTAATTTACTCGTTACATCGGGATCTAAAATATTTATTATTTTTGCCAACGTTCCGTTCGGTTTGACGTGTTCCGGTGGTGATTCTAGTTGTAAGACGTGAGCTATTAATGGATATATGTCGATGTTATGTAACCAAGTGACATGATGATGTTCTCGAAATATTGGTCCGATGGCTGCGAAAAAAGCTCGCATGTTTTTTAATCCCGGGACGTATCCGTGGTTCCCTGCAAACGAACAAGAATATTAATTGATCGTTCGCGTAATTAATCATCGAAGAACTGGTACCTTTATGGTAAGGTTGGTCATCGAACGAATAGCAAGGATTCGCCATAGCATAGAACCCGATATTACGCCGGTTATCCTTCCAATGCCAATAATCCGGCGTATCTTCTTTTCGGTAAACTCTATACGTCTTATTGGTGAACGCCGTCGTGGTTAAATTCCTATATATATCTTCTTCGTAACCTGTAAAAGTATACAGTATGTAAATCACTCGAAAAATTCAACCCGAAGCAATCACCAATACCTTGCCGCGGATAAATCTGAACCCCCGGGGAATCCCCGCACTTCGTGTACTTCTCCGGATCCATCAAACTGGATATGTTTATCAACTGGTCCCTTCTAATTTCCACCATTCCATGATCGCTCAAAATAATCACGTTTACTTTATCTCGTATCTCGTGCTCGGCCAATTTGTCGAAAAAATACACCAATATTTCATCAACTTGTTTAAGCTTTTCGTTCATCTCCCTAGAATACGGTCCGTGCTTGTGACCAAACGAGTCCGGCTGTTCGAAGTACATATTGAGTAAATTTATGGGCTTTTCTTCGTCCAATATCCAGCTCATTATAGTGTCTATTCGCTCGGTCCACGGTATACTTTGGTTGTATTTTTGGTGATAAGTCGGTGAGATGTTTTGGAACGGGAAGTCGCTGCCTGGCCACATCATGCATCCGCTGTGACGCTTCTCGCCGCTCATTTCGTTCAAAGTCTGCGAATATTTAATGGATGAATTAATATGAAAGGTGGTTTGGAATTTCAATTTCTCGAGATATCGCGTCAGTGATATGGAAAAATATTGGCTGGTTTTCGTTCTATCAAAATTCAAGTGATGGAGGGGAGGGAGGGGTATTTTTCTTTAAATGGCGTCATCAAAATTGTCTGTTTTAGTATTGGAGGCATTTTGTTGAAAAAATTACACGATCGAACATCATTTTCACTATCGATTGTAATTATTTTTGACGCGGAAAAATTTATGCGTTGGGAAACGACTTATGGGAGGGGTGAAGAAGCAGGGGAGAAGTTTAGCGTGAAAAATACATTATTACTCGTTCGAATGACGCAAAATGTGTTTTTGATGAACAGATGCACTTGAATTTTAAAATGAGGCGGTGAATTGTTGAGAATAATTTCTAAATTGTATTTATCGCAAAATTTCAAGATAAACTTTTTTAAAAATAAATTTACCTCTTCAAAAAGATTAAAATATATTTTCAAATGGTCATTTAAGTTGTTAATAATTTTTTTTAAATTTTGGAACACGTTTTTTTTTACCTATTTTTACTATTTATATATTGTTTATTCCGGAAATGACTTCATCGCAGGAGATAAATTTATCGAAAAGGTTTTATCATTCTTCATTCAATTGATATTAATTTTATCAAAATATCCTTTGAGACTCTAAACAAAATAGATAAGACAAAATGTACCTTTGAATGCGATGAACTTCGCCCTGCTTAGAACTAGTGTACGACCTTCACCTTTTATCACGTGAAAAAATTTGCCTAAAAAAACCCCTTCTCTTTCCACCCTTCAACAGATTTCTCGTTCCGAGCAATCGATCACGATGGCGGTGCGGTTTACCGTACCTTCGACTGAAAGGTTCAGGTATTTATTACCCCGTCGATTTCCCGTTATGCATAATTTTCTAGGTGAAAAGAAAAATAGGGAAAGGATTGCGGAAAATCGATGTCATAACCTTCGATCGTTTCGCTCGAATTGTTGCAGTTCCAGCTGATCGATCCTGGAAGGTATTATTTAAGTTTATTGGTAGTGAATGCATTAGTGACGTGATTTGTGTAAGATTTCACCTTCAGCTCCTCTTGTAATTTTCCCCTTAAATTTGATGTTGGATTTTTGAGATGTGGAAAAATGGTCCATACGTGGAACACCGGACCCAATTTTTGGCTTAAAATGTTTCAATTAAATGGCTTCGATTTCAATCGAAATGTAGTTTGAGACTTTCGATGAGGAATAAATTGAGATATATTTGGTGTGAGATTCCCCCCGTCCCCTTCCCTGGTAATTTTATCATATTTTAGGCGATTTTTTACGAATAAAAAAAATATTTCTTGGATGTTTCGCTTGTCTGATCAAAGAATCTTTGGTTAATTTGAATAAAGTTCGATTTCAGTCAAAATACAGTTTGCAGCTATCAGCAGAACATGGATGAAGGTGTCGTAGGGAACCCTCCTCTCCCCTTCGCTCGCTCTTCCAAAGAGAACCGACTTGGTAGATATTTCATTCGTTTATTTTCGAAATATTTTACCTGCTTGAGATTTTCATAATTGGAAATCTTCCATATTGATCAAATCGTGATTTATGGCGACCAAAAAACCAAATACTCCCGCTTCCTCTTCACAACCCTGAAGGATTTCTCAGCTTTTTGGAAAATATTCCATCGCTGTTTAATTTGGAAGATCGATCTACGACGCGATGGACCACGGAAACGCGAACGTGCACGCGATAAATTACTCGAAGAAAACTCACCCATATCGGAACGATATCTTCGTTATAATGGAACATCTCGTAGCCGTACTTCAAACACGTGCCATTCTCGTTGAACACCTTGTTCGCCAGGACACCGTGAGTTTCAGCGTACATTCCAGTAGCGATGGCGAAAAAATTGGTGAAGGTTTTGGTCGGGAAGATATTCATGAGGAAATCGGTACTAACGCCTTGTTGGCTAATCGCCTTCAGCACAGGATTCAATCCTCGGTTCAGGTAATCGTAGCGAAATCCGTCAAACCCAAGGACCGCTATTATCGGATGAGGCGAGATGGCCGAAGACGAAGATGTCATCGAGAGGAACGAGATCATGCCGAAAAAGGCGACAGAAAGTGTCATTTTCGCGGCGACGTGAAGAGATACCGGCGGCGATGTTAGTCGCGTACTAAGTTCGCGTAGTCATTACGTATTTTTGTCTTGATATATATTTTTTATTGTATGAATTTACGCTTGAAATGTTTCACACGTTAATACACGCGCAAATAGACGCGTTTAATGGTAGCGCATTGATAACAGACTTGGCGCTTTGTACCGGTTCGCAGACGTTATTGTATTGTTGCGCATTATCAGCCTGGATAAATAATATGTTTAGAATTTATCGACGAAGCGTGAATTCATTATTGCGATTTTTTTATCAAATTTTTTCTCGGGTTTCTTGCAAGCGTTTGTGTAGAATTTTTTTTTAATTTGGAAATTTTTAACGTATAATTAACGGTCATTGTTCGAGCTTCCGTCGACGACGAGTCTGAGCTTTATTTTTGGGCGGTGGACGGACACGTTATAAGGTTTATCTTACGAATACGTCACGAGAAACACGAATAATTCGCGTGATTAAATTTCGAAGGTTGATTTGGCTTATCTGGCCGAAGAAAGCGGAGCGGAAGAGGTTCGGAAATAAGTAAAATTAACGCAGGGTTTGCATACGATATCGTTACCAGAATTTCGAAAGTTCAATAATGATTGAAATAATTGCGCTATACGTTCAATGTAACTTGAAAGGAATGAAAAATTGAACGCAAGAGGCATCACAAATGGATAATTTTTTGTTGCTTTGAAATTCGAATGGAGGCTCGGAGCTTTCGTAATTATTTTACCGACAAAGATACTTATTTTGCGATACGCCGAAATGGCGGATAATGTAGTTGAAGGTTTGGTACGTGCGATAATAAATGCTCCCTCGGCCCCGCGCCATCGTCGTTTTGTTTTTCGGCTTGACAAATTAATTCGGTGCTTTGGCGGACGAGTTTCTTTGAATGTTTTGCGTAGAAAGGTTGTTGAAATGGGTGCAAATGAGGGATTAATTTGTAATTTTGAGGTATCGGTGGAAATTTACGATTCGTGTCAGTGTTGCCAGGTTTAGAGTTTTTGTCGATTTCGAAATTTCGAAAGGTGCTGGAATGTGGAAGGAGATTTTTTGTCATTTTATGATTTTTATTTCTGTCACGAACTCAGAACAAATGTTGTGGAATTGAGAAGTTGAAGACGTTTGTCTCATAAGTGTTACCTATTTTAATTTTTTTTTTGTTGGCTTGATAAGTATACAATTCGTTCCCCAAATTGACCTTTGAAGCTGATGTTGAGGTGATTGTCGTTAAATCACGAAAGGACGGTTTAATTATGGCTAATATCTGCTAAATCCGACGACACAGCACGTGGCTGCAATTTAATTTTTTAAATTGAAATTGTTCTGTTACGTTTGACGTTCTTTTCCACCTTGATCGCGAATTTTTAAGAAAAACTTTCAATACGAAAGTTGTTGGAAATTGAACGAGGAACATTTTTTGTATTTACTATTTTTTCGTGTTTTCTCAAATTTCGCCATAATTTTATCGTTTTGGTTTCATTGCATTCAAAATTTCACGATGGGAAATTTTTTATGAGGCTAGGAGCAATTTTAGAAAATAATTTTTGGAATAAAAAGTGTTGGAAATTGATTAAGGAATATTTTTTGTGTTTACAATTTTTTTGTATTATCTCAAATTTCGCCATAATTTTATCGTTTTGGTTTCATTGCATTCAAAATTTCACGAGAGGAAATTTTTTATGAGGCTAGAAGCAATTTTAGAAAATAATTTTTGGGATAAAAAGTGTTGGAAATTGATTAAGGAATATTTTTTGTGTTTACAATTTTTTTGTATTATCTCAAATTTCGCCATAATTTTATCGTTTTGGTTTCATTGCATTCAAAATTTCACGAGAGGAAATTTTTTATGAGGCTAGGAGCAATTTTAGAAAATAATTTTTGGAATAAAAAGTGTCGGAAATTGATTAAGGAATATTTTTTGTGTTTACAATTTTTTTGTATTATCTCAAATTTCGCCATAATTTTATCGTTTTGGTTTCATTGCATTCAAAATTTCACGATGGGAAATTTTTTATGAAGTTAAGAGCAACCCTGGAAAATAATTTTCAAAATGAGAAGTTTTGAAATACGAATCGTGTCAGTATTTAATCTGAATATGTCACTCATGTTACTCGAAATCACCATCGGAAAAGTACAATTTTGAAAATTCAACGATAAAAGTTTCCTCTTGAAAATTTGTTTTTGAATTTACGTCATTTCAGCTGACGAAGAAAGCGAAGTGTTGCACAAAACGTGTAAACTTAACGAAATGGAAATTCATAAGTATTTCACCTTCATTTGTTTCCATTTCTTTTTCTTCGACAAAATTATTCAACGAAATAATAATTCGTGTATATCTTTATTTTGATTTTTTTTAATACCAAAACAAATTAGGTTTTTCTGAGAGATTTTTTTTTGGTCAAAAAATCGCAATCATTTCTCAGACTCTTTTAACATGGAAATAACATTGCTGAAAGTTCCATTCGGGGTGAGATGATCAGGAAGCTGTTTCAGTTTCAACATGTGTGAAATTAAGGCAAATACGTCGATAATACGGAATGGCTCAATTTGGTAATTATTTCTGATGAGTGGACCGGAGGCGAAAAACATCGGGAGCATGTTGCGGTCGATATTGTCGTATCCGTGGTTCCCTACGGTGGAATTCAAAATGCATCAGAAATCAGTCTCTCAAAATGACGCTGAGGACATAGTTGACAAATAAACGAACCTTTGTCACCGATTAGATCTTGAAACACGTAGCCGCTGTTGCATTGAATGAAAAACCCAACCATTCTTTTGTTTCTTTTGAAAAACCACCGATCGGGGATTTCATCGGGTTTGTAGACCCTAAACGTCTTTAGTCTATTGGAGGCTGCGGTCAAATTGGCGAAAACTTCATCTTCTTTGCCTGTGAAATTTTCACGCGATGAGGAAACGATTGTGGAGTAGCACGTACTCGGGGTTAATACCTGGTTTTGGTAAAATCTGGAATCCTGGAGAGCTCCCGCAACTCGTGTATGCGTCGTAATTGATGAATTCACGGAAATCGATGACATGTGTTGGTTTAATGGTGACCATACCATGATCAGATAAAAATATCGTGTTTACTTTGTCCGTAAGGTGATGATCGGAGAGTCTTTGAAATAAGTAATTGACTATTTGATCGATATGTCGGAGTTGATCATTGACCCAGGGAGAGTCTGGTCCGAATGGATGTGAAATTTCGTCCGGTTGGTTGAAATACAGATAAACGAGGTTAGCCGGAGTTTCGCGATGCGTGATCCATTCCATTATAATATCTACTCGTTCCCTCCAAGTGGTGGGTATTAGGAAGCCGTGGTGGAAAGTTGGATGTTGGTTTTGGTACTTGAAATTCGATCCTGGCCATGTCATGACGCCGCTATGGCGACCGTCCCCGGTGAACTCATTTAAGTTCTGCAAATTGTGGTTCTTGGAAATTGTGCAATGACGATAAAGAAGCGTTTTAGGAGTTGCGATGCCTCATCCTCGAAGGTCGAGAAAAGCGAAAGAGAGTGGAAATAGAAAATGGGATGTTCAAACGATGGAGATAGATATGAGGTACATACCCATTGAGGAACTATGTCCTCGTTATAATGATATAACTCGTAACCATACTGTAGACATTGATGTTTCTCGTTGAATGCCGAATCACCAATGACTCCATGAGTTTCCGGGTGCATTCCGGTAGATAAAGAGTGGAAATTTGGGAGAGTTATTGTGGGAAATTCATTAATCATGAATTCAGCCCTCGTACCATTATTTGCGATTCGATTCAAAGTCGGTGTAAATCCTCTGCACAAGTAGTCATAACGGAATCCGTCGAAAGCGGTCACCAGTATTATTGGATGTTTTGATATGGCGTCGCAATGAGCACCAAAAATGGCGTATATTGCTATCGAGAATGGTACAGATAGATGATTCATTTCGCAGACTTACCTTATCGGATATTGTATATGAATATTTAAATTGAAAGGTATTTGCGATTAGTTGATCACTTTATTCGAATAGGTGATGAGGTATTCACAATTTTTTGCTATAAAACGATTTATAAAACACAAAAAAAGTGAGCGACAAAGAGAACTGTAATTATATGTGCATTTTGAGAGTCTTTTTTAAATCGAATTCGCGTCGTAAAATTTACGAACAAACGTAAATCAAAAGCATAATATCAAAAAAGTCTCAAGCGATGGGAAAATTACCGGCAAAAATATTTAATTTTGACAGCTCAACCTTGAAATTTCAATTTATTTCGAAGTGACGTCACTTTGAAGTGTATTTTTCAAGAGATAAGAACTTTTTGAGGCTGCATTTTCTCTGGTTTTCCTGCAGTTCGATTTAGATCATTTTATACTATATTTTTTTATAGTAGTGTTTCGATTTTTATATTTTAGTCTTGATTTCGATGTTCCGATTTCTATTTCGATTATTTGATGTTGATGTTCTAGTATTTTGATTTAATTTTGGCACATAGACGTACTTTGATTTCGACATTAATTTTAATATTTTAGTCTCGACTTTTGATGTTTCAATGTTTTAATTTTATTATCGATGATTCGATTTCGATATCTCAATTTCGATGTTTTTGTTTCGATTTTATTAATTCAGTTTCGATTTTTTGATATTTTTATTCGATTTTTGTGTTTTAATTTGATTTCGACATTTTAATTTTAATATTTTAGTTTCGATTTTCGAGGTTTCGATGTTTTTGTTTCAATTTTATTAATTCAATTTCGATTCTTCAAATTTTTTTTTGATTTTTTTAGTTAGATTCGTGTATTTTAATTTGATTTTGGCATTTTAATTTTAATACAGTATTTTAGTTTTGATTTTTGAGGTTTCGGTGTTTTAATTTCATTTTCAATGATTCGATTTCGATATCACAATTTCGATTTCATTAATTCAATTTCGATTTTTCGATATTTTTATTCGATTTGTGTTTTGATTTGATTTCGTCATTTTAATTTTAATATTTTAGTTTCGATTTTCGAGGTTACGATATTTTAATTTCATTTTAGATGATTCGATTTCGATATCATAATTTCGATGTTTTTGTTTCGATTTTATTGATTCAATTTCGATTTTTGTAGGTTGATTTGTGTATTTCAATTTCGAAGATTTTTACTTTTTGATTCAATTTCGATTATTCGATTTCGATGTTTCAATGTTTTGACTTAATTTTGATTTCGTCCATTTAATTTCGACTTTGTAATTTTAATATTTCATTTTTGATCTTCGATGTTTCGATGTTTTAATTTTAATTTAGAAAATTCGATTTTATATTTCAATGGATCAGTTTCAGTGTTTCAATTTCGATTTCGACGTTATGATATTTTACTTCTAATTTTGATGATTCGATTTCGATGTTTCGATGTTTTAATCTTAATTTTGATAATTCGATTTCGATGTTTTAATTTCAATTTCGGTGATTTGATATCGATGTTTCGGTCTCTTATTTCGATATTTCAATGTTTTTATTTTGACTTTTAATTTCAATATTTTGGTCTTGACCTTTGTTTTTTGATGTTTCGATTTCAAATTCATCGATTTGATTTTGATAATTGAATATTTTTACCTATTATTTTAATGATTCGATTTTTCTTCTTCAATTTCGATGTTTCTAGTTCAATTTCGATAATGTAGATTTGATGTTTAAATTATGATACTTTGATTTCGATTACGCCGATTTAATAATTCAATTTCAATTTTAAATTGTAATAAATAATGCTACACTTGAAATTATATTTGAATTTTTTGAAGAAAAAAAAAAACAAGTAAAAAATTAATTTAGTTTGAATATGCAGATAAAAAGCCAGACGCGTATTTTTTAGTTAATCGTATATTCGTATTTTTTCATGTCATCTTTTAAGATGGAAACAACGTTATCTAAGGTTCCATTAGGAGTAAGATGATCTGGGAGTTGTTGCAGCTTTAGAATATACGAGATGAGTGGAAACAGGTCAATATTACTGAATGGTTCTATTTGATAATTTTCTTTGAAGAGTGGACCATTTGCGAAAAACATCGGGTGCATCTTGGGATCAACGTTGTCGTACCCGTGATCTCCTGAAATATGTTGAAATATGGATTAGCCAGTTTGAAAAAAAGTGGCAAAAGTCGAAGGCATAAGTTATCATAGAATTAGCGAACCTTTTAAAGTTTTCGCATCTTGGAACACGTAACCGTCGTTGCTTTCTATGAAGAAGCCTATAATTCGTTTGTTTCTTTTGAGATACCATCGATCCGGTATTTCTTCGGGTTTATAAACCGTGAACGTCTTCAGGGTCTTGGATGCTGCGGTTAGATTTTTATAAACTGCGTTTTCCTTGCCTACCAAATATAACGAAATTGAAAAACAACTACGAAGCAGTGTTTTCGATGGTTTTACCTGGTTTCGGTAAAATCTGCAATCCCGGAGAACTACCGCAGAACGTGTACGCCTGAGGATCGACGAACGTATCTAGGTCGATGACTCCCTGAGATTCTACGGCCGCCATTCCATGATCAGCCAAAAATATCATGTTTACTTTATCGGTCAAGTGATTATCGGCGAGTTTCTTCAGCAAGTAGTCGACTATGTCGTTGATACGTCGGAGTTGCTCGTTGAGCTCGGGTGTTTCGGGACCGAAATGATGACCGGCTTCGTCCGGTTGTTCGAAATATAAATATACCAAGTTGGCTGGGGTTTTGCAATGCGTCATCCACTTGATAACCATGTCCACGCGATCCGTCCATTTGGTGGTTTCGGTGAAATTGTGGTGAAACGTAGGGTGACGTTTTTGGAACTCGAAATTCGATCCTGGCCACATCATGGTGCCGCTGTGGCGTCCGTCGCCCGTGAATTCGTTCAAGTTCTGCGAGCAAAGGTGCACATGGAAATACCTATATTCATGGAGAAGCTCCGGAGGTGATATGAAACTTGGAAGCAAGGTGTTGCAGATACTGAGGAGAGATCATGTAAATGGAAGGTGCCTGCAAAGGGAGTACTTACCCATAACGGGACAATCTCCTCGTTATAATGATACAACTCGTATCCATATTGGAGACATTCCTGTTTTTCACTGAAAGCCAAATTCCCAATGACTCCATGCGTTTCTGGATGCATTCCAGTAGATATGGAGTGGAAATTCGGAAATGTTATGGTCGGGAATTGATTCATCATGAATTTAGCCTTCGTACCATTATTAGCGATTCTCTCCAAAGTTGGCGTCAATCCCCTAGAGAAATAATCATACCGAAATCCATCAAAAGCAGTCACCAGAACTATCGGGTGTTTCGATATCGCGACGCAATAAGGCCACAAAATGGCGTTCATAGCCAAGAAAACCGATACAGAAAAACGATACATGTTGCACGCTCACAATATCTCAAACAAGCGACATTCGCGAATTGAATGATCTCCGTGGTAATTGGTACAAGCGTGTTTGTGGCATTTATCTCTATAAATGAGATAATTAACGTACTTTTATATGTTTATTAACGTCTGTTTGATTTATCCGTCGTTGCAACCTTTCAACCGATGATTCTATTGAATTTTACAAAAAGGACGAGATGAGGAGTGCAGGTGGACTAGTTAGCGTTTATTATTAAGTGATAAAAATTTGAACTTTGTTGTTGCGTCGAACGTCGTTGAAAATTTTCAACATAATAAATGGCTGAAATTAGTCTCGGAAATGTTTCTAAAGCGATAATGATGCTTAATTCGAGGTTACATCTTTCGTCTCTTTTTTTGTTTTTATTTTGGTTGAGAGGAACAAAACAGTGTAAAAAATACGACATAGGAGAGGTTCTACGCCGAAGATAACAAATCAATTCACTTATCGTTGATTTATGATTGGCTCAGTTTTTTTATTGCAAAATTACACGTTGAAATTATCAATAACGCGTATTAAAATGATTACGATTTTATTTTATTAAATTTCAGTGATATGATTTAAAAAAAAAAAAAAAGATGGGAAAATTTAGTTCGAGGAAATGGCCTCACTGAATTGAAAAATTTTTGGCAGGAGTTATATCAACCGAATTATCTATTTATACAAAATAAATATAAAATCAATTATGTATAGGAAAAAATTAATAAAAAAAGGTAAATTACCAAAAAATTAATTTTATAAGAAAAATAAAGAGAAAATAAATACTCGAAATTTGATTAAGAATAATTCAAAAAGAAATGAAAATGAATAAACGAGAAATAAATACCAAAAAATTAATTTTGAATAAAAAATAAACAAAATTTTAAAATAAATAGAAAATTAATATGTATGTGAAAAGTGATTTAAGAAATAAATGAAATTAAGAGAATAAAAAATAAATGCTTAAAAAGTAATTTTAAATAAATTGAAAAATAAATGAAAAATAGTACCGGAAAATTGATTAAAAATGATTAAAAATTATATAAAATTAAATAAATAACAAATTCCAAAAAATTGATTTTAAATAAAAAAAACGAAATTTAATTGAAAATATCTAAAAAATTTATTATCAACCCGAAAATAATCCGATTGAAAATAACTAAAAAATATTCGTAAATGACATTCAACGATGAATAAACAGAAAATAACTGCTCGAAAATTAATTAAAAGCATGTAAAAACAAATAGAAAATAAATACCTGAAAATTGATGAAAAATAAATTAAGAGTAAATATAAAATACTTGAATGAAAAAAAGTAATTTTAAATAAATTGAAAAATAAATGAAAAATAGTGCCGGAAAATTGATTAAAAATGATTAAAAAATATATAAAATTAAATAAATAATAAACACCAAAAAATTGATTTTAAATGAAAAAACGAAATTTAATTGAAAATATCTAAAAAAATACTCGTAAATGACATACAACAATGAATGAATAGAAAATAACTTCTCGAAAATTAATTAAAAACATGAAAAAACTAATAAAAAATAAATATGCACCTGAAAATTGATAGAATGTAAATTAAAAGTAAATATAAAATATGTACTTAAATGAAAAACAAATCCTCGACGCCGGGCGTCGTTAAATAAAAATTTTTCGTTGGTGTTGTTGCAAATACCAAAAAATCGATTATAATTCTATGAAAAATGAATAAATATAGATTTTTTTGTTGTCTGTTCTCAAGAGCGAAAATAAAAATTGTTTCGAGAAAAAAACAAAAAAAGGCAAGTAATAGATATCAGGTGCTTAATATTCTCAATGGGAGAAATTTTTGTCTTCTAAGATCTGGAAGTGGAGGGAAGGGGGGCAAACCTGATCGAACCTGATGAAAAAAAATTCATGGTAAAATTGGCCGAATCGCGGTTCATCCGCATTCGAAATTGCTGAATTTTGAGTTGAACTAATCAAACTGAAAAAAGCCTAGAAATAAAATTTAATAAATCATTAGTTTCTATGTATTTTTTTAAAATCTGTATTTAATAATAAATTTGTTTGTTTCACAGTTGGGTAGATGCGACGGCCAATCTTCACTATATCAGCAGCGGTTTCGATCAAGAGACAGCCGCGGTGATGATGTCCAGAATGGTGGTCAGCCGAGCCGAATCAGACGATGGTCCTGATGTGATGCGTTGGGCTGATAGAATGTTGATTAGATTGGTAAGCATCGCGACCGGTTACTCCTTCGGGTACAATTTTCTAATTCTAATCATTATTTTATATTTTTATTAGTGTCAGAAATTCGGCGAATACAACAAAGATGACCCGAACAGCTTCCGGCTACCGGAGAATTTCAGCTTGTATCCTCAATTCTTGTATCATTTGAGGAGATCGCAATTCTTGCAAGTGTTCAATAACAGCCCCGACGAGACGTCCTTTTATAGGTTTGTATTTGTAACGCTGAGGTTGATTTGTCTCGTTCAAAGAATGTGAATCGAAATTAAATATTTTGTGGAATTTTTTTCAGGCATGTGCTTATGAGAGAAGATCTTACGCAAAGTTTAATCATGATTCAGCCAATCCTGTATAGCTACAGTTTCAACGGACCTCCGGAACCCGTGCTTTTGGATACTAGCAGCATACAACCGGATCGTATTTTATTGATGGATACATTTTTCCAGATTTTAATTTTCCACGGAGAGGTACGAAATTACGAAGGCGGTAAACGAAAAGGTTATGGGTGTAATTTTCATCTATCAATTTTTACAGACGATCGCCCAATGGAGAGCGCAACGTTACCAAGAAATGCCAGAATACGATAATTTCCGTCAGTTATTAGAAGCACCGGTTACAGATGCCCAAGAAATTCTCGCCAATCGTTTCCCAATGCCTCGATACATCGATACGGAACAAGGTGGAAGTCAGGTTGGTATTTTGGACACGTGTCTATGTCCTTAAGATTTGTTACTAATTTCGATATCGTTTTCAGGCTCGTTTCTTATTGTCCAAAGTTAATCCATCGCAGACCCATAATAATATGTACGCGTACGGCGGAGTAAGTATTGTCATCGGAAAATTTCCACGCATTCATTTTTTTTCTTTCATAATCTTTCATAACACATTTTCATTGATCATTAATCGGTCATTGTCTGTGTTGATACATTTGTTTCCGTGAAAATTCATTTATACGTTGTAACACGTTTTCGTGTGGTTTTTTTCGTACAGGTGGCGATGTCCCCCCAATCGACGGTTTGTTTTGTCTTTTTTTTCCTTGGGGCGCTTATGTTAACATTGTGTCTTGGGAGCTTGTTATTTGTACAGTTTGAGGGTTTAATTTGGTGGTAGAAGTCGTCTTTAGTTAGAAAGAGTGATCTGTAAACGCTGATGGAAGAATTTTTCTTTATTTCCAGTTTTTAATTAATGAACGTGAAATTAGATTGTTTTTGTGTGAAGTTTGGTCAAGGCAAATAAAATGAGTGAAAAGTGTTCAAAGTTGTGTAAAGTAATGAAAAAAATTTCGATGTTGCGGAGTTCAATATTAATTAGCAAAATTTTGGGTTCTGGCATAATTGTAAAATTTTCTCATTTCTTTTTCAAATTTAAATTTGTCCGAGTTTATAAGAAAACTAGTCAAAGCGTGCACGAGTATTTCCTTATATTCGTGTTTATAACGAATTTTGGGGCATTTTTGCACTCTATTCATATATTTCATCATAATTATTCCGGTGACGGTTGCTTAAGCCTTGATGAAATGTTTCATTACCAATTTTTCGTTATGTGTTCACTTGCAAATACTTATTTCGAAATCGTACTGATTACTTTTCTTGTTCAAATTACAGGAAGGCGCTCCTGTCCTCACTGATGATGTTAGCTTGCAAGTATTTATGGAGCATTTGAAGAAATTGGCAGTTTCTTCGACATCGTGAAAATTTCAATTTTTGTTATTTATATTTATTTATTATAAAAAAATACATCATTATACCGCGTTATAATAATTTAACATAAGGTAAAATAATTGGAATAGGTAATAATGTATATAAAATAGGCAAAATGACTATGAATTCAAATCGTTGTTTTAAAAGAAAGATATCAAAGCTGTGATATGTCGAGATTCTTGTATAAATCAAAAATAAAATATGTAAATTGGAATGGGAGAGATTTATGGGATATGTGAACTATTTCAATACGGGTTCGAACTGTTTAAATAATTGAACTATTTCTTTGGTAGTAAAATAATTATAAGGAATGTTTCAAGGTAACAATTACTAAATTAGTTTAAAAATCTAATCGACATTTTTTGCTCGACATCAGTTCTTTCCAAAGCTTTACAGAATTCATCCAACGAGATCATCTGGTCGCCATTTTGATCTGCTTCCAGTATGGTACGTTCGGCAATCGATGTTAGTTGCTCTTCACTGCGATTAAAAATTATCAAGGTAAACGAGACAATAATAAATGAAATGAAAGATTAGGTAATTTCATTACCTGATATTGGCACCGACCATCATGTGTAATATGGCAAGAAGTTCATCCCTGGAGATTTTACCATCTCCGTCTAAATCATACATTTTGAATGCAACTATAGGTAGAAATAATAGATTAGGAATGAATCGATATGTCAAGAAAAACGTCAAGGCCTTACTTACATTGTAATTTTTGTTCTCGAGAATTTAATCGGTTATCTTTACTTTTTTTTATTGGCCTAAATCTGGCTAATACTTGCATAAATTGCCTAAAATTTACGCGATCACTGGCGGTAGAATCTTCAAAAAAAGCGTTTACTATTCGATCTCCGAGAGGATTTATGGCTAGTTCTGGAATCCTCAAGAAGTCTTCTCTACTCAAGGTACCGCAATCGCCGCGATCTAGGCTGGTAAATCGACTGTATAGACGTTCTATTTGGTTAGGTGTGACTGTAACGAAAGCAGTATGTGAGTACGAAGGAAGAACGTGAAAATTAGTTAGGGAACTTACATCCAGTTTCATCTTGGATTTGAGCGATTTCTTCATCTCGAAGGAGAAGCGATGATCTGTTACCCATCTTGGAAACAACACGAACTAACAACGAGGTAGTAATTAATGATCACTTCTATGTAAGATGATATTCGCCGATGTAATCGGTCCAAAGGGTAAATTTTCATGAATGTCAAATAAACAATTGCAATTTCAGCGTATCATTTCATGAAATGAAAACATACCGATGAAGGAATTTCACTGGGGAGAAATTTAAGTAAATTTAACCTGAAATTACTTTTAAAATAGGAAAATATTGGGAATAAATTGAATAAATTTACAAAAGTAGAGAAAACATTACGTTATCATTCAATGATAAGGAAAAATTTTCGAAATGAACTAATGAACGAAATTGCGCAATATGATCTTGCAAAATGATTCGATTAGTTTCAAAGTTGCTCGTCTGAAGCGTTACTCGTATTTTATCGAAATTTCAGAATAAGAAGTCCATAAAGTTCATTTTTTGTTTTTTTTTTGGAATTAAAATTTTTAAAATTTTTTTAAAATTAATTTTCTTAAGTTATTAAGCTCGTATCGTTAATTATGTAGTCAATTTTGTAAATTTCCGGTGTTCATGAAGTAGTGAATTCATCGTTCGTTTTTCCGTAATTCGATGTATGCACCCATATCGTGTGAAGTGCATTTCACAAGTGTATGTGCTATGTGCTTCTATCAAATAATCTCTCAGCAGGATGATTAAATTAGGAGAAAGTTGTTTGCTAAGTTGATTATCGTGTGCAAGTGAAATTTCGTACTTGTTGTTTTTTAACGGTTAAGCTCCTGTTAAAATATCGTAGTTACCTTGAGGACTTGTACTGGTACGTTTTGACGAGTGTAAACATGAATGACTTTCCCTTTCAACAAGTGTACACTGAAGATCGTTATTAAACAGACGTAGGTGACGGTGCTCGTTCAAAATGGTCGTGTGGCTTTTTCAGAATCTAATTTATTTAAATCTAACAAAATGTTTGTTCGTCTTAATGGCATTCGCAATGCTCTGCCTGAGTTTACTGGTGAATTTTTGCGAGCAGTATTTACCAACGGTGATCGTTCAAACTTTCCGTTATGGGAAATTCTCGTATACCGGTAAAAAATCGTTTATTAATTACTTCGAAGTGCCGAAAAGTTGGTTCAGACATTTTTACGTAAGTGCTACACTGTACTCGTTTGCCGTATTATACGTTACCTGGAACGTGTACTTTTTCCAATCACCTGTACCAGAATATGTGAAGTTATTCTTGGATACAGCCGGATCACCGAACCGAGTGGTTACTATTAATTTAACCACTACTTACGTTGCTGTGTTTCTGATGTGTATTCAGATATGGAGAAGATTATACGAGACGTTTAAAATAAGCGTATTTTCAGATTGTAAAATCAACATTGTACATTATATCGTTGGAATTGCTCATTACCTCGGAGCTTTAACTGCCATTTTAATCGAAGCTCCGGGTTTTGCGTCGCCATCTTTTAAACACAGGGTGTCATTCGCTGTCGAAGATGTTACGTTTAATTTGGTCGCTGGAAGTATTATATTTTGTTGGGCATGGTATCATCAATTCAACAGCGCAATTATTCTAGCCAACCTGAGGAAAGATTCTAACGGTTCTGTGGTTTCGTACGATCACAAATTACCGGTCGGCGGTTTATTCCATAGATTATCAGCACCTCATATGTTTTGCGAAATGCTGATGTATTTAGCGTTGAATATTGTTCTATGGGGTCATTCAACTTGGCCGTATGTGTTCTTATGGGTGTTTGTTAACCAATGTGAAACCGCATTGCTGAGCCATTGGTGGTATAAATCGAAATTCAAAGCTTATCCGAGGAAAAGGAAAGCATTTTTACCATTTCTTTTGTGAACCGTTGATCAAATAATACAGACGCACTTAATTTATAAGTTCCTATTAGAACTTTCACTTTAAGTGATTTCTAATAAATCTGGTCATTTTAATCAAAAAATATTTTTCTACACGTTAATTATTCAAATATGTTATTTTGTAATGTTGCGTATTAAATTTTACAATTTTGTTCATTTTCTGTTAACGAATGATTTCTTTTCCGTTCAATTTACAACGCGTTACGGAGAACGATTTATGAACGAAATATATCGCCGGTTGTACATCGTTTTGACCTTGGACTTGATTCAAATCGTGAATTATCGACAGTTTATATTATGGTCACACATTGTTAATTTTTTAACAAGAAGGACAATGAGTTATTTAAATTCATCGCATGAAAGATTTTAGTCCATCGGTGTGATAATTACAATACAAATATTGGTCAAATATATTACAAAACCTTTGTTCAAATAGGACGAAGTTTTTAGCATTCCACGCATACGAATTAACAACCGAGAATGATAATCATTCTATCTCGTACGTAAAATCTTAAATCATTGTTTTTGAGGACGTTGTCGTCGCATTTTTATCTTTTACAACATCGTAAAAAAAAATTTTAAATGGTTTTTTCATTCGAGAAAACGTTAGCCAACGAAAAAACAAGTTTTTTTCTTGGTGGAAAATGATGGATTACACTTCAGACACTCGGAGGTCTTATCTTTCGTTGAAATTAAAGAAATTACTTAGTCGATGGCTAGTAAGATTTCTTTTATGAGTTAATTTTGTGGATAAATTTGGTACCCTCGTAATAAACGACCTTGCTTTATCCTCTGTGTTCGTATGAAAATTTGAAGCCGTTTTTGGACGAAAAAAAATAATACGCAGAAAATGGACATTATATTGTGTTTAGCGACCTAAATTTAGTAAAATGAGACATTATCCGTGGAAATCCGCCGATTAGTCCACCGTTCTAACCAACGGATCTTCGCGAAGAATGTCTCATTGTACCAAGTCAAGGTCGTTCAATATGAATCCGACCTCAAAAATAATTGGGAAAAAATTAAAGTAATTGATACTACTCACAACCCCCAAATTTGAATTATTTTTCGAAATTTTTGATTTTGATCGACTCGAACGAAGATGGTGGCCGTCAAATCAACATTTCCAATCTCTGACTCTCTGTTTTGTTTACCGAGCACTGAGTTTCGGAATTATCTGATAGATTGCGCTGTGATATTTCACAATAAATCTAATACGAGTAGATGTGTTTCATGAATACGTAATTAGGTGAAAAACGTCAATTTTACCCTAATCACGTATTCACGAAACACTTACTACTTTTATTAAGTTTATCTTGGGCCCCAGAAGACCGATCGAGACGTATGAAGAGTCAAAATATAGGTTTTCGGACTCGTAGAATTGATTGCTACCATCGGTTTTGCTCTATCTCGTACTGCATGTTCGATTGAATTTTGATCACGAAGATTTCTCAGCGACAATATGTTTTTGAGACCATATTCGTGTTCAGCAACCTTAATTTAGTATAATAAGACATTTCTCGCGGAAATCCGCCGATAATCAATTATTTACGATTATTTTGATATGTTTGTACAAAGTATTTCGTTTTTTTTTTTCGGTGTATCATGGGTTATTTTCATGTTTTTAATTTAGTACATATAAGCAACGAGTCACCGAAATTTTTAAAAATTATTGTTGATGAATTGATTCTTCCTCGAATAAACTCAACTTCAATCATATTTTCTTTTTTCGTCTGAAAATTCTTCATGTGTTTAACCTAGTTTTTATAAAATACACGTGCTGAATTATTCATCATTTAATGATACTTCCAATGATTCATTGTAAATTTTTCATCATTTTGATAAATATTTTTAATGAGAAAAAAAACTCGAAGACGAAACAAAAACTGCTTTTTAAAATTACAATACTTTATTTGTTCGTTTGGATTAAAAACAGATCTATACCATGTTATGGAAAAAGTTAAAATCGAGTATAAAATTGTTAAGTAGTCGAATTAAAATAGAGAGAATAAATAAACATGCTGGGCACACTAAAATTACATATCACTGTTAAAATGCTAATGTGCAGATTAAAACTCTTAAAAATTAAGCTTAGTATACTTTAAAATAATACTTATTACATTTTCAATGTTTATATTGCGGAGGAGTGTTAAAATACTTTTTTCTACTTCCCGGAGTAGTTAGAAATTTACGTGATGTCTTTCGCATTAAACTCTCCGTCGACGGAGTATTACGTAATGTGCCTGGGGTCTTGAGTACTGAAGAAGGCTCTACGATGAAACTGCTCCAATATTCCGCACTCAACGAGAGCAACTCTTCCATTATTTTATTACTAATTTGAGCCTGAGTAAATGGTTCGATATTTTCGACATTAATATGACCGACTACCGATGGTCCAAATACCGTGGCTAAATTTTCCACGGGCATTTTACATTCTACTGAGTTAGCTACTCTTTGTAAATGTAAAATCAGAAAAGCCAATGTATCGCGGTTCGGTTGAGGTAGAGTGGAAATTGCTTGATATAACTTATTAGCTTTATCTTTATCAGAAACGGCTTTGGCGAAAATTTCCCATTTTGATTGCGGAATCAGAGCATCGCGTAATTCGCGGAGGAAATTCTTTAGACAGCAGCATACAACGTAGATGTCATATTCCGACAGGTTGGGAGCTGCTTTGCATTTTAAGAGTTTATTCTTCAATGCGCGAACGTCTTCTTGAGTGCCTGGTATTCTGCGAAAAAACAATTGTAATTAATACATAAGGAATAATAAATAACGTACTATTCGATATAAAAATACCTATAGATTCCGATTTGTTCTAATCCACGTTGCTCAACTTCATTGATACAATGTATAACAATGGCTGGGATCATAGGCGGTACAAGCGGAGCATAATCAGATACAGTTCCAGCGACACCGGCTCTAGTGGGTGTACCCGTTGGTACACAAGGCAACGGTATTTTTTCTTGGCATTCGAAATGCGCAACGACAGAACAAGCATTACATTTCAAAGAGGCTCTAAACAATGTACTTTTTTCACAAGCTAAACAACTTTCGTTTGAAAATTTACGTATACTGACAAAATCATGCAATCGATTGTTGATGCGACTGAAAGCCGGAGTTCTAACGTTTTCAACAATCTCTTCTTTCTTATCAGATTCCAATGACTCGAGAGATTCGGCCCTCGGCGCGGTGGGTGTATGTGGAATGTATATAGCCGATCTCTTCTTTCGAATTGTGATCGGTTCTTCGTCTAAATATGAAGGCCGATGTTTCCGAGTACCTTTCATACAAGGATTAGTATCATCAAGATCATCCTCTGATCGTGAGATACTGATTTCTGATACGGAAGAGGAATCTAATTCTGTGATGGTGTTCAAACGATCGTAAGCTGTACGATAACCGTTACCAGAACTTTGTGCAGACTTGCTGAATGATGTTAAGCGTTCCCTGGTGTCATCCGGTAATTGGAGATATCGAGGATCGTTCATAATAAATCGACGTATTTCTTCGAGAAATTTTTCCCTTGCGGCTGATTCTTTTTCCAGCCATTGTCTTTGCGCTCGCTCTGTATCTACCCATTTACGTGCCGCCGTCAACTTCGAGTTTAGCACGGTAATGTCTTTATTGGCTCTGTCTAATTGTGTTTTTAAACGATTTATTTCATCCTGAGATTCGTTAATAGTTGCTTTGTCTTGTAATCTCGCTTCTTCTGTTTTTTTGACATACCTAAAAATTGATTTGGATTTTTAACAAATCGAATATGAAGTAGCGATTTTGGTGAACTTACTTCAAAAATTCATCGATGTAATTATTATTAATCAGAGTATTTTGACATCGTTGCAAATCGTCGAATTCGTAAAGTAAATCAGCTCTACTTTTGAACATGATTGAATACTATGAAACAAAAGTTTTTGACATTAATTGAAAAATTTTCTGTTTTGCTATACAAACTGCTCGACAGCTACAACAATAGGCTTTGTCACATTCCCTTATCAAGACGTCAAATTACAGGAAATGATTTTCCGATGAAAAATCATTTCATAAAATTAATTCTTAGTCAGAACGTTACAATATTGCGTTCATTTTGTACTGAATGGATGCGGATATTCATTTTATATTATGACTAATTTCGTTACTGAAACAATTACCTCACAAAGTATTCAGGAATTGAAGAACAAGAGAATATGGTAATTACAAATGCGTTACGTTTAAATCACTCATTTCACATGGTTTCCATAATAATAATTAATTAGTGAATGAAATAAATAATAAAAATAACAAATAAAACTAGTTTTTTTTTACCGTTTGGCGTTAGATTATTTGAAATTCAACGGAAATGAGGAGAACCGGATGCGCCAGGAGTACCAACTGACCATGTTGGCTTTCGGGTCCAAACTTCAAAATTGCATTTTTATAACCTATTTATTTCAATATCTGTAAAATAGGCATAAGTTGGTTAATTTTCATTTTTTAGTTTTCAATTATCGGCGAAATTAAAATCAAATTTATTCAAATATCACGTTTTACGTTTCATTAATATTAAATTTGTAATAATTAATTTTGATGATATGTGAAATTACAAATAATTCAAGATGATCAGCAGTGAAGTTCAAAAAGATCTAGATTACTGAAGTTTTCAGCAAGAAGCTGAAATGACAGAAGAAATTGATAATAACGACCAAAAAAGAAATAAAAATGCCAGAAAAATAAATAAAAAACGAAAAAATATACAATGACCGTTTAAAATGATAACAAAAATAAAATTTCGAACATTATTAATTATAGAAAAAAAAAACAAATATGATTGGAAAATTTACTAACACTATAAAAAAACCTATTCCTAAAATTACAATCGTCAAATTTTCACAATGCAACAAAATTGAACTCGCGTATTTCATTTATCGAACGAATTCTTAAAAGGAAACCAGCATAAAAAGTTTTTGAGCGAAAATATTCTAACTAGATCAATAACACAAATAAAAAATAATTAACGACATTAAGGTATAACACAGCAAGGCACTTACTCCAATAGAAAATCAATTCATTGAAGTTAAACACAAAAATAAATAATTACAAGAAACATACACATAACAATCATTTAGAACATTCCTTAATAACTATGTGTCGCAACAGTTTCACTTTATCTCTAAATTTTTTTTTGCAATAATGACAAACAAATTCTTTCTTATTGCTGTGGTTTTTGAAATGGCGATCTCTGTTATCTTTATGATTAAAAGTCATATCGCAAATTTGACATTTGTGTGGTCTCAAATTCAAATGAGATTGAGAATGCCGTTGCAAATGATATGCTTGAGTGAATTTTTTAAGGCAAACAGTGCAGGAGAACCGCCGTTCTGCGTCAGTGTGATGAAGTTGATGTCTGTGTAGAGTCCATTGTCGTGTAAATAATTTGTTACAGATGTTACATTTCCATTTCTTCAATTTACGACCAACATTATCGAGGATTTCATTTTCATCATCAATTTCGAAATCACTAGTATCTTGCTTTTCAGTCATTCCAGTACAATGCGATTCTGCAAAAGATGACAAAAATATTAACGATTGCAATTTTTGAATTCATTAAAGAATAAATAACATCAATTACATCGACGTTCATAAAAATTATGAAACGGAATCAGCCCCGTAGATTTCGGTTTTGTTTCACGGAATCCATCAAAGGGCACAAACGTAACACAATATGATTTTTTAAAGCCCATTTACTTGTATAAGCTTTATTACAATAGTAGCAAACAAATTCTCTGATATCGTCATGGATTTTCATATGACGGGTTCTGCTGCCATGTTGGTTAAAACCTTTACCACAAATAGAGCAGTTATACGGTTTCTCATTAGTATGAATAAACTGATGTCTTTTAACGTCTCCCGTCGATGCGAATGTTTTTTTGCATATCGTACACGAATGTGCCTTCCCATTGATGTGTAATCTTTCATGTCTGTTTAGGTTACTTTTTTTCGTAAACTGTCGCTTGCAAATTTCACACGCAAACCATTCATTTGCTAGGGAAATTCTAGATTTGGATTTTTTTTTACGTCTTTTAACACGACGAATCTCTAAAACAGAAAAGAAACCGTACTCTTTAATTTTGACGAGAGCGAAACAAATAATTTAAATGGTATTTTACTCGTGCATTTAAAAAAATTTTGAAGTAACAACGACGGCATAAAAATATAAGTAGCATCATCAAGTCAGTAACGCATGACACCACAACACTTAATTTATCATATTAAAATCCATCATATAAAAACTAAAATAAACCTCTTTGAATATTTTCTAGAAAAAATAAAATATTATACACACCTTTTTTGGAATCATTCATCATTTGATCCCAAGTAACCGTAATGACTTGTACATCTCCTGAAACGAAGTCATTGATCTCTTCGTTAATAGGATCCGATGCGTCTTCGAAATCTTCGATATTATCAGGTATAAGCATTTCAGGAGGTTCTTCTTTCAAACACACAAAAGAAAATAAATCCGATGTTTGTTTCTCTGGAGATGATTCTTGGTACGAGCACGGTAGCTCATAATTTTGAAAGCCTTTGGTCGAGAAATCAGTCTTATTCTCATTAAAAATTTTCTCATTTTTTTTACAGGGGGAATCTTTTTTTAATATTTGGAAAGATTGAACAGAATGAATGGCGGACGTAATCTTATGTTTAATTTTAGTAGGTAAGTCGTGAAAAGAATCATCGAGTAATATTTTTTTCAGTTCCTCAAATGCTTTATGCATTACGTCTCTATCTTCTGAAACTTCCTTCAGTTTCAAGTCCATTACTGAAATATCTTGAGTAGCGGTATGATAAGCTGCTTGCAGGCGCTCGCATTCATCATCTTTCTCGATATACTTTGATCGAAGTGTATCGTAATTCTTTACAAGGCTGAAATAAAACGCAAAAAAGTTCGAGTCATAAGAATTCGAAATTTTACATAATTAATAATATCTACTTGAGCAAATCTTTTTCGCAGGTGTTCTCCAGCAATAATTGGAAATTTCTTATCAAATTATCAAATTCAGATGTTGAACAAGCCATTTTTTCTGGACTAGGTATTCGCTTTTCAACAACATTTTTGCGTAGCGCTTGATATCCGGTCAGTAAAGCATCAAATTCATATAGTAAATTTTCAATTATTTTTCTTATATCGAAATCCTAAAGACGAAAATACCCTTGTTAAGAGTAAATACACAAAGTTGTTAAGTTACACGTGACGAAATAACTACCACGATGTTTTGCAGCATTTTACAGAGGCGTCCAATTTCTTTTGATGATCAATTATCAGCTTCGCTCCGGGTAAAATTATCAAATATTCCATACAAATTAAAAATAGTATATTCTTTTGGTAACGTACTCGGTGGAATGAATTCGGAGCAAATTGCAAGGAAACAAATTCACGTCGCAAAAATATACATGAAATTACGTACTACTTGATGAATTCAGTTTCAAAAGTTGTAGCACTAATATTTCATTACATTATGATTATAAAATTATCATTATTTTTCCTAAATTATCCGAATTTTTTACAAAATACCGTGGTTAAAAATACTATTATCAATGAGAGTTGTTATCATAACAATACGCAAAAATGTAGTGGGTGGGGGTAATGTAGATGAAGAGGGGAAAATGTAGGGTACACCGGTACACGTTGTTTCCGTTACGAGGTCATTACAGGACTTTTTTCAATTTTTTTCCTACAGGAATTAAGTCTCAAATTTTTTAAAATTAATAAAATTGTTTACTCTCTCGTCTCTCTCATTTCGGTAGCCTTTGAATATACGATTTTTGAAATATTTTCGACATTGAGATGTTAAATTAGTTGAGTAATCACTGAAACTCAGCACTTGACTCCTCTTACGATAAATAAGAATAAAAATTGACCGTTTACCATAAGCGTTTATTAAATAAGAACAAAGGTTTGAAAATATAAAAGAAAAGCATATTATATAAAATCATCTGCCACCCTTCTTCTTTCTTTTATGCTGTATTTTACTTCTTTGTTGCAAACGAGGAGCATGTGTACTAGTTTGCTGACCGCTGGTCGTTGAACGTTTCGTTATGTCGCTGTAAAATAATAAAATTCGTCACAAAAGGTTCGAATCAATTTCCTATTATAAACAGATTCATTAAGGTAACACTTACTATTGATCACTGGATGTTCCAGCAGCACCTTGAGTTCCTTTTCCAACTCCGGTATCTCTATGTCTTCGATCTTTCTTTTTCTTATAATTTGATCTTTCATATCTAGGAAGCCATCGTTCAGGATCAGGAGGTATGTTCGGATCGTAGTTTTTAGGCAATTTTGGCTTCTTTTTCTTTTTCTTTTTTACTTTGGAGTTCGAATCGTTACCTGATGGTTTGCTTCTGTTGTGGAAATAATGAGAAAGAATAACTATAAGCAAATCGAGTAAATGAATGAATCTGTCGACGTAACAGTAACACATACCCCGGGGAGGGCTGAACTTTCGACTTCTTTTGTTTATTTGTATGCCATGATATACTTTCCAAGGCAGATATATCAACGTGATCGACATTAATTGGAGGTAATTTATCACAAAATTCGGCAGCTTTTTGTTTATCGAACTGAAACAGAATATCCACGTGAATAAATGCATCAGCTAATTTGTAAACGTCGAATTAATTTATACCTGCACATATGCTATCACCAAATTGGCAATAGTTTTCTGATCATGGGGATTCAAAGACAGAAGATTGTGTAAACATTTTACAGCAGCTTGAGGGTTATTTTCTCTCAAATAGAATTCAGCTGCTTGTTTCCAAAATGATTTCAAATCTATATCGTCGTTCTGTAAACATTAATGTAATCATTAATTTAATGGAATACGCAATATCACGCTATTGTATTAACCAAAAAACTTACCTTATGCGCAGAATGCCACGCTACTGCTTCGTTTAATAGTTTGATCGCTTTTGCATGCTCTTGGCGTGCAGTAAATAACGTAATTAACGCACTAACAACACCTGGTCGGTAATCAGTTTTGACTAAATTTTCCAATATTTGAAAAGCTTTCTCTCGGTCATCCTACAGAACATGTACTGCTGTGAATAATAATCGATGATATTTTATACATCGTAAAAATTCCACATCAAACCTCCGATATGAGTAGCTGAACAGCAGTCAATGTGGGTTTCAGTCGATTCGAAGTATTTTGTGAGGCGAATTTCAACAGAAGGTCGACGGCGTCGCCTATTTTCTTTTCTTTGGCCAATATAACTGATTTGATCAAAACGGCGCCTTCGTGAAGCGATGGGAAATTGGATTCTAACTTATTGCACAATTGTGAACAGTATTCAACCTGTAGTTAAGAAACAGTTTAGTACAGAATTTTTTGCGAAATTATTTCAAATTAATGAAGTATTTGAACCTGTTGATTATACAACGCGAACAAGCACTGATTGAAAGAGATAGCCCCACGTTGTCGAGATGCCAACTTGAATTCCAAATTATCGATGGTACAAGATCTAATTTTTTTCTTCGAATCGAAAATATTTTGATCACGGTTAATCACAACGCTGTTATTACTAGCTACAGCAACAACCGCAATATCTTTTGGTTTATGCTTCAAAATAGAATTATACATATTCTGAGCTTCTCTTTCTTGTCCTAATTTCTGCGCACAATATGCTATTTGCGTCCTGCAAAGTAAAATCATCGAATTGAATAATATTCGCAAGACAAGGAACATAAAATATGCAAAGACTCTAGTACCTGATAACGGCTATTTCGTCTAATATATCTTCCTCAGAAAGTCCATCATCTTCGAGAGAATTCCGGCATAATTTTTCGGCAGCTTGTAATTTCGCTTTAGCTTCAATATATTGCCCTTCTTCTGCTAATCTACACGCTGAATTGTATAATAATTCATACGTGTGTTCTCCGATTTGTGGTAAATCTTTTTTCTAAGAAACAAGGTTTTTGAAATAAGCGCAGGTCTTTAAAAAATATGCTCTTGTCAACTTACAGAATACTGTTGCGTAGCGACAATACTAGCAACAACGGCCGATAAATTTGTCGAACGTTCGTCTTCGTAGTCATCGTGAGTGTTTTTAATAATTTCTCTATACACTTTAAAACACTCTTCATATCTAGAAAGTAAAATTCACGAATTACTTCGCAAAAATTGCTTCAAGCTATAAATTTTACCTTTCGAGTCGATATAACACTTGAGCTTGTAATTCTTGTAGCTTAAGCGATGAAGTTTTACTAGTAGCAATGACTTCTAGAGCTTTTTTTGGGTCATTCAACCGGTACAAACAGTACGACCTTTCGAATGTTAGATCTCTAAAAATGGTAGTAAATGAGATTAGAATGTTCTATATGTGACAGATTAAGAACTTGAGAACGTACTCTATTAAGCGTTTATTGCTTTCTATGATGTTCAAAGCTTCTTTAAACTTTGATAGCTGGATCAAACATACCACTTTACATTGAAAGGCTTCGTTTTCTTCAGGATATTTCTTTAGGACTGTGAGAATTAAACAGATAATAAGATCTGATATTCTGCTGTACTTTTGATCAATGATTTAATTAATGACTTACTTTTATCTGACACGCTGAGAGCTTTTTCGAAATCGTTGTTTGCTTCCGATTTCTGTAATTCCGAATATAAAGCACAGAGATTTGCTTCAGAGGAATCCATTTGTATTGGGTACAAAGTTTAGAAGGATAGACCGGCGTATCGGTAATTGAAAACTTTAAAAGTAATAATATCAAGATGTATAATTAACCATCTTTACACATTTTAATCGAATTTCGAATTCGAAGTTCGAACTTGTCAATTTTACGTGGAGTTTTGAAGAAATTTTTATACCACAGAAAAACACTTACAGATTGGGTCTTGATAATTATCTTGATATCGAAATTTTTCATTTTGGTCGTTCTCTTGTGAATCATGATTCAATTAACGAACGAAAAAGTAAATTGATAACTGATGTCATTGATAAAAATAATTTTTGAAAATTGAAATTTCAAAATTTAAGTTACGAACCGAATCGACGATATATAGCAGAAATTGCGTTAAATATTTCACTTCACTGCTCATAAGTGTACCACAGTGCATTAGCTTCCAAGTGTTAAACCTAAATCATTGAATAATGGCTTCAGATTGTGAAAAATCTCATCTCTTTGAGGAATTACTGCAATCGAATCATAAATTTACCAGTGATACTTACAAAGTAAGAGAAAACCTAAATTTTCGTAATTATTAGCGACTGAATTTTACTCTGTTAATTCAATGTACTTAGATTTTGGCTGATGATGGCGAAGATCTTATATTTTCGCCGATCAGTCTACAAATAGCTTTGCTATTGGCATATAGCGGTGCATACGGAGAAACTGCTGAAGAAATGAAAAAAGGATTAAGTTTAAGCAAAGAAAAAGAAGAAGTTTTACAGGGTGCGCAATTGTTGCTGCAGACTTTGAAAGTAAATCTTACGATATGATATTGTCGTAATGAATTGTGATAAACCAGTAACTTTATCTAATTCCAGAATCCTAATTTGAAAATAGCGTCGAAAATATTTATCGAACAAAAATATGGATTGAAAAGTTCGTACGAAGATGTGGTGAAAAAATATTTAGAATCGGCTTTTCAAACTGTCGATTTCAAAAAAGCCGCTTCCAAAGCGATCGAAATAATTAATTCGTGGGTATTTGAAAAAACGGAAAAGAAAATCTCCGATTTAATCGCGCCTAGTAAGCATCGTGTTTTGAGACTGATTTTGTCTGCGTCGCTATTATTATTTGATATTTTGTATTTTTTCATTAGATTCTTTAAACGAGTACACTCGTTTGGTATTAGTAAACGCGGTGCATTTCAAAGACGATTGGTTGAACGAGTTCTCTGAAAATGGGACTTACGAAGAACCATTTTATACTTCCAAAAATTCTTCCGTCAATATTCCAATGATGCATATTACTAAGAAGTTCAATTATTTGGAAGAAAATTTATACAAAGTTATAGAGCTTCCTTATAAAGTAGGCATATGTTCATGAGTTCGTTATGTAGGTAATTAATTTTTTACGATTTTGTTTTTTCAAATCGTTTTATTTCTAGAATAAAGCAGAACGTTTCGTAATCCTTTTACCGAAAGAAAACGATGGATTACGTAATTTGGAAGAAAAACTGTTTGAAATCGAGTTTTCCAAATTACTCCAAAATTTGGAACCTCGTAAAGTACATTTAACCTTACCGAAGATGAAAATGGAAAAATTTACCGATATGAAAAGCACTTTAACTAAGGTTTGTTTCTGGATGTATTAAAAATGTCCACATTTTGCAGTTTCTTATTGAAGTTTTATTATTTATAGCTCGGTATGAAAACCATGTTTGGTGATGATGCAGATTTTTCCGAAATGTATGCTCGTGGAGAAGATCCACTTTACGTGAGTGATGTTTTACATAAAGCTGTCCTTGAGGTCAATGAAAAAGGAAGCGAAGCTGCTGCCGCTTCGGGTAAGTTTACTTTAAGACGAAATATTATTCTCGGTTTTTGATTTCATTATGATGTTACAGCTGTAAAAATGATGATGAAAAGATCTCTGTTGATTGATGAAGAGGAGCCCGTCGAGTTCAAAGTTGACCACCCATTTATTTTCTTGATTCTTCATGGCAATGTTATATTGTTCATTGGCAAGAAGGTGGGAGCTGCATAATTGAACGAGGTTACATCGTAACCACCCACTTCTGTCATCCTTTAACTATATTCGCATTTACGTTTGTGATAGATAATGATGCTATTTTATTACTATATTACCTCATTTTTTAAACCAGTTGAATTTAGTTTGGGCTGTGTATTTAATACCATTCCTCTCACCTAACCTCCGTCATTCTTTAATATCCAAATTTATTTTGTGATTACCACACTTCTCGTTTTGGTCAAGTTTTTATTACGCTTTTTATAATTTCACCATTTGCAATGTTTCAGTATTAATTTACAAACTATGAAATACCATATATTAAATATACAACGCTATATTGTTTTATTATTGTTTAAAAAATTTAATTTGCTTTTATTTTTGTTCATGTTTGAAAAACTGAATAAACGCTTTATCTTAGTTTTAATCAAATTATGATAAATTAATTTCTAAGAACTAGTTCTAATGAAAAATGAAACTGAACATGAATTATCAACAACGTTGCATTTATGAATTTATGATTGATATTAGAATTGATAAATGACCAGGTTGAGATTAGAACTACAATATAATTAATGGAAAAATAGTAAATTGCATACTTCGTCATTGAAAATTAATTATTAAATAAAAAAGTTTAAGATTGTCCTAGTTCGAGTTATTTTCACCAAACGCTGTTCGTTCACTCACGCTGTCACGCTGCGGTCACGCTGCAAAAAACTTCCTAAGATGAAACCTAATTTTTGATCTGTGATTTAATTTTAATTGAAAAGAACCGGCAGAACTTTGAAAGTTTGAATTTCAAGCTTTGAAGCTTACGTTTTACGTTGTATTAGTTGTATTTATTGAGAATTCTTGCGGGAAATCCCGTGATTCAGTTTCTATTATACATATATTGAATACAGATTCTTGACTCGTAAGTTTTTATCTCTTTGTAGTTTACTGTATATTCAATGATTTACATGTCGTGATGATCGTATAAAGTTGATATAATGGAGTTCGCGAATGAGAATTCATATGTTACCCAAGATAGAATTAATTTAAAAAGTAAGTGTTAGGTTTCACTTCATAACTACGTAAAAATGTAATACTCTGTTTAATCATTTTCTACTAGATAAATCGCCGTTTGATGTTTCAAAGAAAAGCAATAAGAAAGCATTGTCGGACGTTGGTAACGTTATATTTGGTAAAAATACTCAATTAGGATCCCTCAAATCATCTCATTTAAAAGTTAATACTCAGTTCGATAACCAAGCCAAAGATTCAAGGTCACCGAAACGTAAAAACGTCGTCTCAAAATCCAAAGATTCAATTTTGGAAAGTATGGATGAGAATTTCTTCACCTGTTCTTGCGAATCTCATGTCTCGGGTGAGTTAAATATTATTATGTCATGTTCTTGTAAAATTTCGCATTAATTTTGTTTATTTAATTAATTAGAAGACATTTCCTTCAGTTTACCGGAGAGCATGCATTTAAGTAAACAAGAGATTGATATTTTTGCTACTTATTGGGGTAATCCTAAACCTTTTGAGGATAACGTCGATTTAGATATTTCTTTGGAACCATGTAATGGTAATGTTTCGATTTTATTTGATGGCTATTATTTTTACGTCTTCTAATAACGAACTTGAATGTAATAGATGTTCTATTGCATGATGACGTGGATCTATGTATGTATAATGATTCGGAAAATTCATCGTTCGTGGAAATGCTGAATGAAAGTTTGGATTATGTTCCTCAACTTCTTGACGCCGAACTGGAGGATTGTTAATTGCTCAATGTTCAAGGTACTTTTGGAATTTTTATAATGGTTACTTCAAATAAAAGATATACTTCAACACTTCATCTTGATTGGATTCTGCGGAATGTGTGTGTGAAATGTTTACGTTTAATATCTATCATTTAATGTTCATTTTTGATTAAATTATAAAAAAAATATAAATAATGATAATATTGCATGATAAAAGTTTTTTTTTCTTTTTTTTTCATTTTAGTACTTCATTTAAATGTTGGAGTTTGTCTTTATAGTCGTCAAAGGGTGCTGTCCGAGTTTTGCTGTTTATGTGTGATTGTTACGCTTGTTACAATTAATTTTTTTGAAAATCTTGGCTATCTTGAGTAATACACGTTAAATTCAGTCATGCAAAAATTATTGATCCGAGTTGATATCGTGGAGAAAATCACTAAAGAACCTTTGATACGACGTATTACCAACAAAACAACCAAGCTTTTTGAAAAAATTAACTGCACTTCATTTTCTTAAATTATACTTAAATCGTTCATTTTTTTCACAGGTATGTAACGTTGTGGATCGCTAATTTACGCGTTTGGTCGAATTCATACACGAGGTATTTAAACGTATTAAAAATGCTACATTGTAAACATGATTTATGTCACTACGAGCACGCAAGGCGCTTGCGTACCATTAGTAAATTCGCGTCGTTGGCTGTTCTAAACGGTCTTATCAGTAGTGTAACGTCTTTTGCAATTCGCGGTCGACATCGTCACGTTTGGCGATACGTGCACCCCGAAAATTACGTAATTTCGGTACAAATATATAATTAGGCGTTTTGAAAATGAACGTCGATACTTCGCCCATTCATGTTATTTGAAATTTCGACGAGAAAATAATTTTTCGCCGAAATTTCTCATTTTAGTTGCGCTTCCAAATTTTCATCATTTGGCGCGCTTCGTCGATTATTACGAATTTAAAGTGATCACAATTCGATTTGATCGTCGAAGGTAGTTAGAGGGATTTTTTTACTATTATTACCTATATGAGAATTTTATCAATGAATTAGACGATGAATAGAGATCGAGTTCTATATTACGTTTCCGGTGGTTAATTACGATCGAAGGTATGTATATTCAGCGATTTTTTTTTACAAATCGTGAATATTTTATTCGATATTTGCAAGACTATCTAATTTTAATTTTTTTTTCGCAATTCGTTTAGTCAGCGTTTCTGAAAGCTGAGTACAGAATGTGAGAAGTGACGTAATAGAACGAAAACAATCAAATATTTTAGTATTTAGAGTGACAAATTATAACGTATTTTTATAATTATGATCAAAAATGTTCTTTTTCGGATTTTCATGTCAATTGAAAATCTTTTAAATCGTATGCCAGCTCAATCTTCACTCAAAATCCAATTCTTTAAATTGATTGTATGAGTAGAACTAATCAACAAATTTGGTACCATGATAAATTATACAAAACAATATAGATCCGTCGAAAGAATTTTTTTGGTTTTGGGTTCAATTTAGAAAATATTTTCAAATGATTTTTCTCTTCAAATTCACCTTCTAAGTTGGCTTAATCCATTGATCAAAAAATCAAAAAAATAATAGATTTGATTTATTATCAAAAATTTTGAACAATTTTTTGTGACTCCTGATTTTGATTATGGCAATTTTTTCAAAATATTTGTAATATGATAGATTTTTCCAAGGTTTTATCGGGTTGAAATTGTCAGATTTGAGGAGAAAATTCCAGTGATACTCTCTGGCGATTTTTCTTGTGAAGATTTTCATAATTTTACAATAAATTTTACGCAAAAAGTCATTTAAAAATGATAAAATTCGCGCATTTTTGTGATAAAATAAAAAAAATTTCGCCTTCTTGCTCAAGCATTTTTTAAATTAAAATTAAAACAATACTTTAAAAAAATACTGAAAATGGTAATTTTTTCGAAAATTGGTTGGTAATTTCGCGCGAAAAAGTCAGAATTTTTCAACTCTCCCCCTCCCCTTTAAAAATTACTTAGTTACGTTTCAAATTTTTTCATGAAAATAGAACCTCGTGCAGAAAAATGCAAAGAAATGAAATCTTAAGTTTCGTTGTTTCTCTTTTTCTATTGTTTACGTAAAAATATATTTTTGGACTTCAAGTTTCTAAAAAAAGGTAAAATTATTTTCTTGTCGATGAGCACTCCGTGGTCCTATCGTCTCTCTTTGGCATTTCAAAGGGTTCTATGATTTATTGAGGGATTTTTTAACGTTACTGTTTGGCATTTGAGGTTTTTTTTTCACAATCGCTATAATGTTAAATTGCCAACAGGACGATCTGTATTCGAGGAAATTCTACGAAGGACTGGTAAAAAGAGAAACTTATTTGGGGAGTTGGCGAGGAGAGAATGTAAGGTGGAAATGGACGAATTTCGGAAATGTACTTGAAATACGAATACTCGTTTGTGAAAAATATCTGTCGTTATTTTAACCTATATCGCCATATTTAGTATGAAAAAAAAAAGAAAATGTATGAAAAAATGGCGTATATTTCAAACAAACGTCGTTTAAACGAGATACACAGGTAGTGTGATTTTTCTCTCGACCGTTTCACCGACACAAGTCGTATTGCAGATTACATCGAGAATCGGCGACCATTACGTAAGATGCGATACGATAACAGAGTACGAGACAGCTTTACGATATGAACCGAATAGACGACGGTTAGTGGCCATGAATCGCGTAAAGATAAAACCCCCATTGGAATATTTACGGCGACCAATAACGAACGGACGGTGAAAAAGATGAGCTTTGAAGAGATCGTCAAAGGGTACACGTACAATGCGAGCAGCGTGAATATAACCGACGATCGTACGTGCGACGTTACGATCGAGAAGTTCTCGAATTTATCTCGCGAACGTATCCTGTTGGGCGTTATACTGATGCTGTTCTCGTTGGTCACCATATTGGGTAATTTGCTGGTGATAATGGCGGTGATACGGGAACGCTACCTGCACACTTCGACGAATTGCTTCGTTATGTCGTTGGCGTTCGCCGATTGTTTGGTGGGATTGGTTGTGATGCCGTTTAGTACGCTGTACGAGGTGCTGGAACAGCATTGGATTTTCGGTATTGACTGGTGCGATATATGGAGATCGCTGGACGTGCTGTTTAGCACGGCGAGTATATTGAATCTATGCGCCATATCGTACGATAGATATTTAGCCATCAAGGATCCGTTCACGTATCCAACGAAGATGAATAGACGTCGAGCGTATTATTTTATCTGCGGAGTGTGGTGCTGCTCCAGCGGTATATCGTTTCCGGCGATTATCTGGTGGAGAGCTGTACGACTAGAGGTGCCTGTGCATTATTGCCCGTTTACCGATAACGTGGCGTATTTGATGTTCTCGTCGGTGATATCGTTCTATTTGCCGTTATCGGTTATGCTGTGGTTATACTATAAGATCTATCGCGCGGCCATCAATCAATCTAGATCGTTGAAGGCCGGTAGTAAGCAAGTGTCGTCGACCGGAGAGACCGGACTTACGTTACGAATACATCGCGGCGGTACCGAAAGGCAAGCGTGTACGTCGACGTTGCAGTTAAATAATTCGTTCACTTCGGTCAACGGCGGATTATCGAGGCAGCCTTCGGCCACGTCCACCAATCGTATCATGCAGTCGAAATCGCTGCATAAGAATTTCTCGCTCAGTAGAAAACTATCGAAATTCGCCAAAGAGAAAAAAGCCGCCAAGACATTGGGTATCGTGATGGGTGTGTTTATCGTGTGTTGGTTACCGTTTTTCGTGTTGAATTTGTTTCCGGTTATTTGTGCTAATTGCGTTTGGAACGAAGAATTGATTATGTCTATTGCCAGCTGGCTCGGTTGGATTAATTCCGGCATGAATCCGTTCATTTACGCGTGCTGGAGCAAGGATTTTAGAAGGTAAGAGTTCGTTGTGCGTAGTTTTAGTTCCACGGGTAGTTTTAAGATGTGGCCGTGAAAAAATAACATTTGCAAATGGTGGAAATTTACGACATTGTGCAAAGATTATTTAGCGTTGGTTTCTTTTGAGAGATCTATCGAGACCAGTATATGAAATAGATATTATGACACCCAGCACTTAAAAAATTTGTATAAATTAAGTGGTTGGTAACACTGAAGGTCTATGGCGTTGTGAAAATAGTAGAAGGGGGTTTTGTAGCGCTAGCACTAGCGATTTTCGTTTTCTCCAAAACTTTCAAAACGCTCCAGTAACTATTCATATGAGATTGAGTAGCTAAAAACTTATTTGTAGTTCCCCTTATTTTCGACTCCTTCCCAATAGAATTACCCATATTTCCAGAAAATCCCAGTCAGTCAACTTGAGAGTAAGCTCGGATCAATTACACTGGTCGAAAAACAACCCTCGAGGACATGTCACTTTGGTCAGATAAAGCGAAACACAAGGTGCAAGATGCAAACCACCCGAAATCTGCGTGGACTTGTGCGCATGAGAAAGTAATAATTCCATCGTAACGGTTCCACATTCATAAATTACCAACGATGGTAAATTTACTCGTGAAGTACACCGACGACAGAGGGAGGACGAAACGACGATAAAATTTATCCGCGATTGTTAGTCATTTGGAAAAGTAATATTCGCTCGAATTATTCTGGGATTTGCGAGCCAGAAGTGGGTTTTCATTTAGAAAATGAACGCTTTTCGAATGTTGTTTGTATACACTTCGGTGTCGAGCGAGGCGTGGCGCCGGGTGGAGGAGAGACGACCGGTATCATACGTGGAAATGTGGACGAATTTTGAACGTTTTAAGATGCGGTCGACATAGCTATGCCATTTGGTACACATGTGCCGGGCCATATCTTTCGCATATTTCTACGTCGGACCTTGGCTTTTAAAAGCTACAATCGACCTTTTTACGTGACTTCGCGCCGCGTACACGTACGCGAATTCCTTATTTGTTCGCGTGTAATTCGACGCGTTGCGGCGAATGGCGCAAAAATTAAACTTGGATGAGATTTTCGAGTTGTCGAAGAGGCTGGGTAGGGAGGTTGTGCGATTGCGGTGAATTTAACGAATTCGAGTATCTTTTTTTCGATGCGTGTGTGCAACTCTTCGACGAATTTAACTTTTGGACGTTCAGTTTGAATTGAACGGTGTCGAAATCGTGTCCAAAAAGCTCAAGCCCTGTAGCCGTATGATGAAGATAAAAGGATGAAAGTTCGTTTAAGTATGACAGGATATTTGTCGTGTCAAAATTATAATTTAATTCAAGACGTAGCTAATATTGTACTCTTAGATTATACATATGAATTATGAAGAGCAACATACATCAACCGAGTCACATTAAAAGTAGCTATATTATACTCGTATATATGAAGTACCAAGAGCAACATACATTAAGCAAATCCCGCTATAAGTAGTCATTCGCGTCACATTTTACCTACGAGTAGGAAAGTATGCCAACGAATGTTATAAATTAGTTGCGCGCGTCGCCTATGCACAGACGTACACGCGTATCCTGCAGTGTTGCCTCTTGATACACAACGCTACTTGACGCTCTTGTGAAATTTAAGAGTAATTTGGCTAAAGGAGTATTCGTTTTGGAAAAATGCCTCTTTGTGTTGGGGTCGTTGACCTTGAGATTGTCATCAGTGTTACGAGAATTTTCTCGGTATTAAAGACAATTCAAAGTATTAAGTCTCCTTTATTGGGCATTTAAAATTTCAACGACGATTTTTCCCTTTTAAAAGAGAGGCATATTTGAGTAGGCTCTTCGCAAAAATGAAATCTCATCAAGTCATATAATTCCATTATATATTCATTTTATCCGCGTCTATCTCGTTCTTGCGCTAATACGTCCCATTGGTGGTCGAATAATGGCTCATCTCAGTCGCAACGGTCTCGTTTTTATGAAAAATTCATAATAATAACGTAAATTTCTAGAGCATAAAATTCGCAATCGAACAAAAAAATCACGTAACTCGATTGAACTCGACGTTTCGCGAAATATTGAGTTTCATATATACAGAAAGCACAGACCAAAAAAAAAACCAAAACAATACAAAAATACTCGATCAATCGTACATCGGAGCTAGTCGCTCGAGAGAGGCTGAGATTTAGCGAAGCTGAAAATTAAATCCGCTTACCGGAGCTATATTATTGTCGTCGACGTGTAGTAGGATATTTTTAATTTATTCTAAATCCGTTAATACCGCGACAAAAAGGTATTCCGAGGGTGGGGGTGGATTAAACGAATCTGGGAAAAATTCCGCAAATATGTCGTGTCGTATCATTTGTTGAATTACGTTGCAATTTTTTTCGATATTGAAATAGTTCGTAAAAAAAATCGTATATTGTGCATATTATAAAAATTTAATAAAATGTGGAAAAATTCTAATAAAATGTGAGGATATTTTTTAACATCATGAAAAATTTTAGTCAAATTTACATTTATTGTGATAAAAAATAAAATCGAATTTGTTACTTTACACCTTAATAAATAAAATTACGTAATATTAATCAATAAAGAAAATAGCAAAAAAGATATCCACCCATGAGAAAAACACGTCAGTGGTAAGTGAAACAATTAAAGAAAAATAGGTCATATGTAAATAAGTCGTAGCAGGAACCTGAAAATTTTCAGTTCATAAAGAGTCCCTTTGGGTCTTTTCGTATAGGTAAAGTTAACATCGAAGGGTTCGCGTCTTTCTTCTATATAAATTATGCACGATTTAAGTAACGTGAAGTTATTTCGGTGTCGCAACGCGGACATTCTTCAAGGGATTTCGCGTTTATTATGTTGCATAACCGATTTTACGCAGGAAAACGCAAAATCGCGGATATTTTGCGAAATGGTATTTTAAGAGTATTCTAAAAATTTTCGTGATTGGTGGAAACGAGATTTTCACGTTGGTTACTTTACGCAGATATAAGCTTCGATTTCGATTTTCGATTTTAACGATTCGATTGTGTCGTTTTGAATTCGATGCCGAAGTTGGAAATTCGATACCGCGATTTCAACATTTTTAGCGTAATATTTCGATTTTGATGTTCTCAATGAGATGCTTCGATTTTGATTTTTGGGTTTTATTTAGTTTTTTCATTTCGATTTTGAGGTTTCCAGGTTGGTGTTTTTCATGATGTTTCCAATTCGACTTCGATATTTCGATTTTTAAGTTTCGAGTTTATTATATCGATTTTGGCGTTTCGAGTTCAATATTTTTAGTAATATTTCAAATCTGATATTTCAATTTTCGAGTTCGATACTCCTATCGATTTTCAAATTTTATGTTTCGATTTTGATTTTCGAGTTTGATGTATCGATTTCTAAATTTTGAGTTCAGTATATCGATTTTGGTGTTTAGAGTTCGATTAATCGATTTTAAAATTTATGTTTAGTGTATCGAGATTTTCGAGTTTGATATATCGACTTGTGGATTTCGAGTTCAGTGTTTATTTTTGAATTTTGACGTTTTGAGGTAGGTTATTTTATTATGTTTCAAATTTGATGTTTCGATTTCGATTTCGATTTTTAAATTTTCGAATTCAATATTTCTACGAGTATTTTGATGTTTGAAGTTCAGTATTTCGATTTCGATGTTTTGAGTTCGGTATATTAATTCTGTTTTAGTTTTTTATATTTTGAGTTAAATTTCAGTTTAATAGACAAATATGGTCAAAAATCTAAAAATTGTGGAATTGGTTACTCATTTCCCTTCTCGTTCTTTACAATTGAAATTATCTTTACCATCCAAAAAAATATGCTTTCGAATTTTTCGAGAATTGGACGAAGAATATTCCTAGTT
>QBDW01005970.1:0-14822 GCA_003261595.1 Maconellicoccus hirsutus | reverse complement strand
GATTTATTTATTGCAACAAGTTGAACTCATATGGCATTTCGAATTACAAAATTTTGTTTTTTACACATGAACAATGTTTCGAGTTGCACTTCTTTCTGCAGTGGCATCTTATGAAACCCTGCCTCTTTCCCACTGCTTGGTCAGATGCTACTGTTCTCAAAGAAGTAATGTCCTGGGGTATGTCACTGATCTTCAAAAAAGATGTATGGCTATGAATGGCAATGCCAATTCCACTTTAACTGAATGATATCAGTTAGAGTTGATTCTAACTAGTTAATGTTGACTAAATCAACATTAACTGGTATAGAACGGCCTATTTCAGTTAAAGTCGACTTTAACTGAAAATCTACACTAGCGGTAACATATATACATAATTGGAAATATTACTTTATACTAGGATCATCATATGTAGTACGTACAAAGTAATGTTTCACATAAATAATAAACAAAATCACAGCACGAATATTTCTTCACATTTGATCTTTTCTATCACAAATCGATTAATTGTCGTTTTTCCGAAAAAATTACAAAATTTACCCTAAAAACACAGAAATACCGTAAATATAATAAAATAACCAAGTTTTTCAACTTTCATGAAAAAAAAAATGATTTCATCCAGCATTTTTAGTTTAAAATTGAAATTAATCGATTAATTTCAATTTTAAATCAATCGCCTAATCGAATAATCGCGGTTATTAATCGATTAGTCGATTAATGGAAATTAATCGATTATGCCCAATACTATGCTGCATTTGTACAGGCCAAGCTAACATCCCTCAAAACAGAGATTTTAGAAATGGTAAAACAAAAAATTTCTTGTGAAGCTGTGAACCAAAGTTTTTAAGAATTTGAAGACATGGTTGCTGCTGATCTGTAAGCTCAACTGATTATGGAAGCATTCTTAAAAATTTTAGAATCTCTTTTTCAGGATATCTTAAATAAAGACTTATTAAATCTGAAAGATATTTTCCCTGCAGAATCAGACTCGGCTACACCAGGATGGGTTGAATATGATGTTAGAATTGATGATGATGATAATGAGTAATAATCTAATAAATCATTTTGAAAAAGTTACGGTTCATGTGCCAACACCTCAGAGTTTTTCTGTTGAGAAGGAAAAATTGGTAGCAGCTGATGATTTCACCTACTTAATCTTTTTGGCAACAGGAGTGTTACTACTTGTAATTGTTTGTTTCCTTGCAACCAGACGTGTTGCAAATAAAGTGCGAAACAACAAAGAACAACAACAAGAACAAGAACTTTTAAATCGAAGAAGAAAGTAGTGTTGGGAGATTAATAACCGATTAATCGTTTAATATACAAAGTGATGTACTTACTGAACATTTTTTTTTTGGGCGGCGGCCTTCCTTTCCCTCAGCAGCGCCGCCCGTAGCGCCTCCTTTAATTGCCTTGTCTTTTGTTTCCGTTTAAAAATTCTAACTTTTTCCAAAATCTTGCGCTTCAATTTAGCGTCTTCTCGCAAACGCCTTATCTATAAGAATACATTATATACATTAGCATCATACGATCGTTTATTGAATGTATCTATTTATCACCTGTTCTCGGAAGTACTGGTCTTTGTTACTATTGCGCTTGTTCTTCACGTGGTTCTCGACTCCTTTTTTACTCAAAGTGATAACTTTTTTGCACAATGGGCATATCAAAGCGTAGGGTTCATTTACGTGTATTTGATGGTGTTTCGAGATTTCATGCGGTGACGAGAACTTATTTCTACAATAAGAACATTTAAATTTTCGACTGTAACAAAAAAAAAAATTACTACACTGCAAATCCTTCAACTAGCATATGGACTTACTTTGGCGTAACCCTCTTAAGTCCCCCAAAAACATTTTTTGACGAGTTCCCAACTTTGAAGTAAATATCTAAGTTGTACAAGGCGCAAAAATTAATGAGGTCGCCCAATGACCTCATTTTACTAGGTAAGCGAATTTTTGCTGCCTCGTACGTGTTGATGACGTTATCTGTACAGAAAAAACCATTAAATTACTGTACTCTGTACACTTCTGTGTATAAAATCCAGAAGTGTATGGAGCACACCCTATAATCATTAAAATACATTGTTGAATTAGTCAACATTAACTAGTTAGAATCGACTCTAACTGATATAATTCAGTTAAGGTGGAATTGGCATTGCCATTCATAGCCATACATCTTTTTTGAAGATCATTGACACACTCCAGGACATTACTTCTTTGAGAACAGTAGCATCTGACCAAGCTGTGGGAAACGGGCAGGGTTTCATAAGATGCCACTGCAGAAAGAAGTGCAACTCGAAACGTTGTTCATGTGTAAAAAACAAAATTTTGTGTAATTCGAAATGCCATATGAGTTCAACTTGTTGCAATAAATAAATCGATCTCAAATTATGTAAATTACCTACTACAGATTTATGTTTTTATTCATGTGTTGAAATATTTTTGTACCTATAAAAGAATTCATTTTATGCACTTCTTTCATCAAACTCTCAATAGATAATCTACTTTAACTGAATATGATCAGTTAAAGTCGACCTTAGCTAGTTAATGTGTATTTTTTTTAGCCATAATCAACATTACCTGATTTCATACGTTAAAGTCGACTTTAACTGAAAAATCTACATTAGCGGTAACACATATATTAATCAGGTATAGGTGAAATACACATTATTAAACAACGCCATCGTGTGTCACATTATTCGCGAGCTCCGCCACCACAAATACTTTGACCGGATCAGCTTTAAAATTCAGAATCCGTTTCGCGTTGGCACGCAAAACATCACCAACACGAGCTAGGCGAGGAGAAAAGAAAGTTTATAAAAGTTGGGTGATGAAGCAAAAAAAAAACTTTCTCGAGATTCGAAATAAATACAAATTATCGTCGGATAAATTCCGCGTCGAAGAGAGATGACTTTTGGGCTGAAAAAAATCAACCCCGTTTGTCGGCCGGAGATATAAAAAAGTACATCAATTTAGTAACGGTGTACTCCGGCTGTTGTACGAGTTGGGCAACGGTAACGACATATTTTATATCAATTTGCAGAACTGAATTAAGTAGACAGACAAGGCGCCTATTTACTGGCATTCCCCTCTCTTGGCCGTATGCAACGCACGAATGTATTTTTTTGCTATTTTCGACCTGTATAGCAATACGAATATAAAAAAGCCTTGTCTGGAGACAGCTTCGAAACGAGAAAGAAAACTTTTAACTGGTATTTTTTTTTCGCGTCGGCTTTAAAATATGTATAAAAGCTTTGAAGTTCGTAACTTCGTTATTACAAGCAATAAAAGTACCGCAGTTTTTTTTTCTCGTGTTCCTTTTGTAGTCTACTTACCCTTTTGTGTTAGCCCCGTTCGGTACTAGGAGGTGGGGATGGCGGGTCGTGAACTTGGTTCGTGTAACACGGGTACTATAAGCGCCCCGGGATTCTAAAATATTTATATTTCCATTTATTTAAATAAACCAAATAAAGACAAGCTTCCAGCAATGACACGCTGCGGCGTTTTATTAAACGCCCGCCGCCCCCGCGTTGTCGGCTGAATTTTACCGGTGGTTTTAACGCTGTGTAGAGATACTTTTCGCCGTCACGAAGCCGACGTGAAAAATTTCCTTGGGTTTTTTTTCCTCGTGAAATGTGAACTCGCATCGTTGCAAATTTATTCTAATTTATTCGCAGGTTTGTAAATGCGGAGACATCGAATAAGCGATGGTGTTTGCTGGAGTGTGAAGATGAAATAAGGTTCATGTCGTGAAGATGAGCTCGCTTTTTGACGGGTAGTCTTGGCCAAATGGTTCATCCTTTTTGTAGACGTTCTGAAAAATGGACTCGAGAAGTTACTCGACAAAAGGATACATCAAAATCACAACTCTAGAGTGCTATGCGCATTCCGTTGTGCATAAGTCCACTTCATTCAACCAGCATCAGGATCATTGAAAATTTAACAATAACTTTCAACGTGGTTGATGAGCAGCGATGAATGCGTATTGTAGCTACTGCAGCTATAGCATCGAATGCAAATTGATCGAACGCAGCAGGTCACAAACAAATTAAAATTAAAGGACGGAGGATGAGTTGCTGGGATAATCGTATGAGCAATATGGTTTTTGGTGGTGTTTACCACCCCCTGCTAATTTTTTGGGGTCATTTAGGAGACCACTCTCAACAATGTTCCGTCATGAAAACTTCACTAGCCAAAAGTGTTTTCATTTCCGCAAAATGATACTAATTCGCCTACATTATGTAAACGGTTGCAGTCACAAATTATTTAATTGGGGAAGGATTTAAGCTCAGAATTTAAAACGAAGATTCCATATAACTTGAGGTAGCTTATGGTACAGTAGAAATGTATTTTCAGTAATCTGTTGCGCAGCTATCAAGACTGACAATGGGCCTGAGGTAAATATTTGGATATCCTCGATTTCTGTATGATACTTATTACTTACTAATCGAATAAATACAGGAAAGTCACTTATACCATGAAATAAGTTGAAAATTTCCATGTCTTTAGGGGAAGCCGAGCTCGAGACGAAGTGCCTCCCTCATCTCTTTCTCAACGACTCTATTACGTTATTAAATGTACTGAAAAAGACCACGATATATAAAACTAAAATCGTAGTTATGATTTTTATTAAACGTAGGAGTCCAGGATTTTACCCGAAGTACCAAGCATATAATAATGAGAAGACATTTTTTATTCGGGTAGCGAAATTACTTGAGGGAAAAATTTGCTTTCTGATCGGAATTTTTTATCACGATAAAAACTTGGAACGTCGGTAAAATAAAAGCAATTTCTAGTTAAATGTACATAAAAACGACATTTAAGAGTTTACCCCAAGTTAACCACGTTTCGTTGTTCGCTTTTTAAGTTATCGTCAGTGACCATTTACACTCCCCTTTTTTCGCTTTGAACTTCCTTAACGGCGATATTTATTATTATAGGTTTTGTTTTTTCCATCCGAAGTTATTTCGAACGAGTGGTGTTTTGTTTCGATGCCAAAGTATTGGAGAGATTCGCGAAAAACGTTCTTCGTGGTTTTTCTGTACGAAAACAAGACAAATCGTGGTCGTAGTCGAGGGCTAAATTGCTTATTATAATCGAGGGTATCTCAGAAGGAAATATCTCTCGCTGATTCACCAATCTTTCGGAGATGCTGCGATTGAATTGACTGTTCACTTGATAATCGCAGAATACTCTTTTTTTTCTATTCATGGTTGTAACTCTCAATCGTAATTGAAGTCACAAAAATCTTTTCGGTCTTTTGACTCAGATGAAAGTGTAGGGCACCAGCTGATTTTCGAATTTAGTTCCACTTTACGCCGGTTTTCGGCCGAATGGCACGAAATTCGGTGTATGTTTTATGTAGTTGGGGAAGGTATATCCGGAAGGTGGTGAAGTCAAATCTATTCAAAAACGACTTTTTCGATATTTTTGATTTTTTTTGAAAATTGGAGCCCCAAAGTGGTATCGAAGGACGCACCAAAATTAATTTTTTTCATTCGTATTAACTCTCAATCGTAATTGATGTTTCAAAAATCTTCTCGGCCTTTCGGCTGAGGTTGGGGTAAATTACCGTTATTACTGAAAAGCGAATGACAGTAAAATTCTTGAAAATGTTGTGTGATAATACAATCTTGATAAGTTGCAATAATCACCGTAAGTTCGCAGTATTTCCGGTAATTTGTGGTAATTTAGCGGTAATTTATGGTAATATACTGGTAATTTATAGTAATTTACCGGTAATTTATGGTAATTTAGCGGTAATTTATGGTAATTTAGCGGTAATTTATAGTAATTTACCGGTAATTTATGGTAATATACCGGTAATTTATAGTAATTTACCGATAATTTATGGTAATTTACCGGTAATTTATGGTAATATACCGGTAATTTATGGTAATTTACCGGTAATTTATGGTAATTTACCAGTAATTTATAGTAATTTACTGGTAATTTATGGTAATATACCGGTAATTTATAGTAATTTATGGTAATTTACCGGTAGTTTGTAGTAATTTACCAGCAATTTATGGTAAGTTATGGTAATTTACCGGTAAGTTGTGGTAATTTACTGGTAATTTATGAACATCAATGGGTGTGGCATGTTGGTTGACATTCGTTTCAGATGAAGGTCAATAATAGACTTGACGCTCGTAAGACGAACGTGGATCAACAGGCCACGCCCACTTCACGTTCTCTTACCCCAATGACACAATTTTCCGATTTCGTACCATGTAACCTTGTTTGGAGTTCATGATACAGGTTTCGTATTTGTTTGTTTGAGGAAAGGTGATATTTCGATGTTTGGAAATGAAATGATAAGGACTAGTGGAGTGTGGGCTTATTCGCGCGCGATCACCAATGTACGAAAATAGACTCAGGTTCTTCTTTAAATTGGAAAATTCGCTCGTTTACCGACATGAGCTACCTCGAACGAAACGTATTCCATGAAATAATACTTCAGGTGTATCTCATTTCGCATCTCGTGAAGTGGTTTCTTTTCAAAGGTTTTCATGTCACGATACTTTATAACGCGAAGAACACAAATAAGTTGGGAAAAAATTCGCAAAACAAGACTCTCCATTTAACCTATAATATTATTTCCGATCTCGCCAACGCACGTACGAAGCTGCGGCTGGGCGCACGTTGATCTACACCATAGCTATCCGCAAATCCCCAACAATACGTCTAATTTTCAAACAATCTCGTATCTCGGGCGTTTGATAAATTAAAACAATGCTTTGTACAAATAGAGAGAACTGTTTTCATTTCATCTAATGCAACTCACGCGTTTCGCGCAAAAGTTTATACGGCGAGATAGAACGTTGGAAAAAAGTTTAGCATTTGAGACACGATTTTATTTCGATCGACCCCCGGTTTGAGTACGTCCATTATGTTATTAGAGTTTTAGTTTTCTGGACATCGTATTGTTCCGGATGCTTCTTTTTGACGGCGAAGAGAGGCGCGGCGATGTAAAGATTCGACTCGCGTTGCGTTCTCAGTTTTCTTTTTGTCTTCGTCGTACTCGAGACGAGAAAGGCGTAGGGTTCGTAATTGCAACAAATCCGACGATAAGACTTCGCGCTAGCTCGGAGTTTTTTTCCCGCAGCGCTCCTCGCCCGATTTTATTTCTCGCTTAACGCGCCGCAGTCGGGAGTTTTTCGAGTTTTAATTATATCGTCGTAAATTTACTAACGAAATACAATTTACGAGGACGTATTTTGTACGTATACTTTTGCAAAGATGGGTTTCGCTTTTGTATGATTTATGACCCAAGAAACAGAATGTTACCGCGTTTACGATGATTTTTCGCGATTTTCGTTTTTCGGCGCGGTGAAAAGGACGTGGCGACGGAGGAGCGGGGTGCTTCAGTTTTTAAGAATTTTACGAGATTACTTTTCCCAACATGTGCCGTGGTGTGGCTGAGTTTACGAGTCGTGGGTTATGTACGTGAAACGTGAAAAGTGCGGTGATCTGGATGACATGTGACATGTGTTTATCGATTGATGGTCGTGTTACGAAAATAAGGTCGCGGGCGTTCATGACACGCGTTAAAGAGGATTTTCCATTTTTGTGAATATCGCGAAATGACACGTGTCACGACTTATAGATTCTTTTCAAGTCAAGTAAAACGGAACTCCCAACATGGAACAGGATTAACAACGAATGTCGGAATCAAAATTGGCGAAAAGTAGGCATTTCAGTCATCAAGAATTAATCTTTCAAAGAAACGAGGCAAAAACATATGAACTTTCTTTCATGGCGACTATAAAATACATTGTGAAAACTTGATAAACAATCGTAAATATTTATAAAATAACTAGCTTCGCTAGTAAACTCTCCTCTTTTTCTATTCTTAATAACTCTCAATCGTAATTCATGTTACAAAAATCTTCTCGGCCTTTTGGCTGAGATCTAAATCAGAAGGTTATGGCAGTTGGGGGGTAAATTACCGTTATTACGGAAAAGCGAATGACAGCAAAATTATTGCAAATCTTGATAAGTTGCAGTAATTACCGTAAGTTCGCAGTATTTGCGGTAATATATGGTAATTTAACGGTAATATATGGTAATTTACTGGTAATTTGTGGTAATTTACCAGTAAGTTATGTTAATTTACCGGTAAATTATGGTGATGTACCGGTAAGTTATAGTAATTTACCAGTAATTAATGGTAATTTACGTTAATTTAACGTAAATTTTTGTAATTTACCGGTAAGCAAAATTATTGCAAATCTTGATAGGTTGCAATAATTACCGTAAGTTCGCAGTATTTGCGGTAATATATGGTAATTTAACGGTAATATATGGTAATTTACTGGTAATTTGTGGTAATTTACCAGTAAGTTATGTTAATTTACCGGTAAATTATGGTGATGTACCGGTAAGTTATAGTAATTTACCAGTAATTAATGGTAATTTACGTTAATTTACCGTAAATTTTTGTAATTTACCGGTAATTTACAATCATTTAACCATACTTTGTAGTAATTTACCGTCATTTTGTGTAATTTACCACCAATTTACGGTAATTTAATGTTGATTTACAGTTAATAACCAATGATGATTTACCATAAATTTGCGGTCTTTCAGTAATTTATCATCAACTTTCTGTATTTACGATAATTACGGGTAATTTACTGTGTTCAAAATTTGACGGAGTTTGGTTCGCTCGTTCTGGCTTGATGAGATCACAAAGAGAGCAGCTATCTTTTTATCTGTAGTATAGATGAATATCGTAGTCATTGTGGCGTCGTATTTTTAAGAGGGGGACGGGGGGTGGCACCTATGCGATATTTGCAGATTTTTAACGTGGTTTGGTGGACAGAAATAACGAATAGCGTGCTTAAAGTTTTGGATAATTTGAGAAATACAAGATTAGAAATGAATTTTACACGTGGCAAAAAATAAATTTGAAGTAGGTGCAATGAAGGAGCGATAATGACACGTGTTTCATTGGGCAACAAAATCTGCAAATGGACATCGTTTTCGGGTATTTTTGCCCACAATTCTCCCCTTCGAGGTGTTCACTTCGAAGAAACACAAAATTTCATCGAATATCAGCTATCTGCTTTCTGGCGAAAACCCACCCAAACCGCAAAGGTAAAAGCGGAAAAAGCCGAGCAGCTGCGACGACATATAAACAAAAACTCGTTACTGATTAGAGGGCCGTAGGCTTCGGCCGGCGTAAAACCCTCGGGAAGACATTCCCAAATTTTCTCCCGGACGGTAACTCGTTATAAATAATTCATTGGAACGATACAACGGAACCTTTCGTACGTGACTTCATCTTTTTATTTCGGTTTTTCGTCGATTTTACCATCTTGGCTAAAGCCGGAGAACAGGGTGCGCGAGAAATACTCTTCGTCCGGACTTTAATTGCGATACGACGTTACGTGCTCGACGCTTCGGCAATTGGAGTTTTATATGGAAAGCATCGTCGAGCGCCTTCGCGTATTGTATATCTATATAGAGAGCTTTTTCTTTTGCGGCGCAATTTTAAATATATATAAATCATTCGACGTACGATACGCGCGGTTATGAAGCACTCGCAGAAAATCACCTATACGCGGATATGGCGGGAATGCGGACGAGGCGGTGCTAGCGAATAGAATGTGATTTATAATGAAGCTCTTTGGTCCGTATAAAAATACCGTGGGTACGTAATTTTAATAAATTACCAGACTTTGAGAGTTTCGCCGTTTACTTGCTCTCTCGTTTAGTTCGTATACGAAGATGATTTTTTGCGCAGCGCTGATGAGGCTGACGCGAGATAACACGCGGACCGAAGACGGGTACTACGGCCACGTATCTTGTACTCGTTTATTTTTTAACCAACCGAATAGGGAAATTTTTCAATTTTAAAATTGCATCGGAATAAGCACCGATGGTCGTAAAAAAAAACCATACACCTATGTGTATCCGTACATGAGCTGGAACTCGTAATGGCGCCTTTTTTTTTTCGATCTTCGTTATTTACGTGTACGACGTAAACGTATATAAAATGGCGTACGTATCGTGTAGCAGGTACGTAATAAAAAATGAATTAAAAACGTGAATGATTAAACACATTTCGAGCGGATTTGGTGTTGGGCGCGGGCACCCACCTTCGGCCGGATATCCAGATTAAAAAACATTTTTCAACTAACGCGTATACGTGTGTACGCGAATCAACTACGAGGCGTGCGAAATACCGAAGCGCCACGCGCATTTGGTCGTAACCGCCGTCAAATTATTTATCAACTCGAGATTACATCGGCCAATCTCTCGTATTCGTGCACGAAAACGTACGCGGCTTTATTGCCGAACGTTGGTTTAGTCGTCGCACTTAAGACGTGTGAAGTATACGATAATTCGGTCTCGGCGCATTGAATTTAATTCCGGACGAGGCGGATTAAAATTCTACGCGGAGATGTACACGCCCGAGATGGCGATTTGTTCTGCGGAACGAGCACATGTAACTGAATTACCTTTGCGAATAATTTACCCCCAAATTACGTCCCGGTGGTTCGGGAAAACGTCCGATTTTACGGGTTTGCCAAGCAGTCGACAAGGCTTGGTGATATTTTGCAGAGTACTCGCGTGCTTCGCCGGCAACGTCCGACGTTGGTGTGATGTTTTGTCCGCAGTGTCGAGACGTAATGACGACGGTGTGCGATGCGTAAGGTTTCCGAAGTGTCGTTCTTGTGAATGGGAAGGCGAAAATATGATTAAAATTCAGTTAATCCGATGCGGAGAAATTAACGACGATCATTGGTGATGATTCAAATGATTCGAAAAGCTCGAAATCGATAACGTCAGTTACCTCAAGCTCGTGATAATGGAAGAATATAAGTGAAGGCGAAACATTAACTAAATTTTCAATTGTCTGTGCCCTTTTTGAAAAAAGTTCGCAAAATAGTGAAATTAGCTGATTATTATATTAAAAATTACAAATGTTATTCAACGCGTCATATTTCACCCGCTATGCATCAAAAAGCATTCAAATTATGACGTAGTATGAAAGACACGTGCCATTTCACACACCCCTTAAGAAACACGTGCCTTGTTCACGTGTCAATAACACGTGTCCTGTTCAAGGGCTAATTACACATGGCATACGTAACACGTGGTGAGTGACACGTGGCATACGTAACACGTGGTGAACGACACGTGGCATACGTAACACGTGGTGAGTGACATGTGTTATATGTAACACGTGGTGAGTGACATGTGTTATATGTAACACGTGGTGAGTGACACGTGTTATATGTAACACGTGGTGAGTAACACGTGTTATACGTGACACGTGGTGAGTAACACGTGTTATACGTGACACGTGGTGAGTGACACGTGTTATACGTGACACGTGGTTAGTGACACGTGTTATACGTATCACGTGGCAACCTGTATACGTCGTACAGGACGCGTAGTTTCAAAGACATATACCATTTAGCACGTGCTGTAGAAAACACGTGTTCTGTCCGCGTGTCACTCACCATGTATCATAAAAAATACATTAAAAGTGACACGTGGCCATCAACACGTGCCATTCAAGTCTTGCGTCAATTACACGTGTCATACCTAACACGTGGTAAAAGACACGTGGTAACCTGTATGCATCGTGCAAAACATGTAGTTTAAAAGACATATATAATTTAACACGTGCTGTAAAAAACACGTGTTCTTTTTACGTGTCACCCTTTATGTATCATGCAAAACACGTTACAAATGACACGTGGCCATTACACATGTCATTCAAGTCTTGCATCTATTTCATGTGGCATTCGTTATGTATCGTACCAAACACGCGTCAAGTGACACGTGTTCATTGGTTGCTATGTGAAGGAAGTGATTTCAAAAAAGATATCGAGCACTGATGACTACTTCCTCACCGAATTTTCTCAAAATTGACGTTCTTTTTTAGTGAATTTTGAAGTTTTATCTTGTACACGCGTTTTTAATTAAATCAAACTATGAAAAAAAGAAGCTATCAAAATTTTGACCATGCACCTTGCGTTTTGTTGTGAAATTTTTATCACGTGCTATATTTCAAGACACGTGTCAAAATAAATAAACGCGTGTAGTATGTTTCCTAAGCTATATCCTACCTTGGAAACTACAAACCGAAAAACGAAATCTGACACGTGTCACAGATCACTCCACGCATATGGGATTTTATGAGAGAGCACTTTGTCAAAAAAACGTCGTATATCTTGTGTAAGGTAAAACGACCCCGGTATAAATTTGGGCGTAAAAAAACGTCGGTTAATTCTCTTTCGCGTCGTTCTCGCTGCGAACACGCCGTCTTGTAATTACATCGCATGTGAAAACAAACTCGAAAATGGTCCCTGGACGAAAATTCCCAACTTCCGTCGCAGCACACACCGGCGACATAAATTTAGTAGAAGTTGGACTTGTGCGTATACACCGATACAACTAGACGCCAATGTTACCAGTACATCTTACGGCGACACGCTTCAAAATACGGGGTATTTTTACCTCGCTAAAGGTATCTTCCGCGATACCATATCCGTGACAATTAGTGCGACTTAATTACACTCGGGCTTCCGAAGAAGAGGGTACGCGATGGTGTGTAGCTGCGACGTGAACCCTATAAAAGCAATTTTCATATAGTCGAATTAGCTCACTTAGGCGGATACACCTTCGCGTGAATGTCAGAGCTCGCTTTCCACGTTAGTTTACGCAGTGCTCGCAATTTCGTATACGAGTTTATTTGGCAGCGGCGTCGGCGACGCGTCCATGAAAATACGAAACGAGCAACGCGCCAGCGATGGGAATACAAAGCGAGTACGATGCGCCAAACGACGAAAATTGGCCAACTATTGCGAAGCGAGTGATACATAAATAAGCATCGCGTGCCGTCGTACCGAAGCGAGCTTTACTCGTTGCAATCTTGTGCGAAGAAAAGCCATATTCGAAAACGAAGTGTACCATTTAGCGCACAAGCCTTACAAAGTTTACCAACTCGGTGGAGTCGACGTTGTAAACTTTTTAAATTAAACTATCTCCGTTGTTTTTATTTTTTTCAATGGCATAACGTGAAATAAGCCAGGCAGCGGAGTTGAACAAAAAAAATGTTAAATGTGTATATTTTCTCTTCCAAATATACCTTATATGGTAGTTCTTTTGGGAAGAAACGAAACATAGTCGAAAGTTGATTCGTCGGAATACAAACTCGAGTCGTATTAACATATTCGCGCGATATCTTTTTCTCCTGCTTGGATGCGTTTTTTTTCTATATGCCATTGAGATATCTAGTCGCAAAGTTCTGACCCTTTGAATATGGCGTAATTCGTCGTCCCCCTGCGAGCTTTCGATGTAATTTGTGGCGTGAGCAATTGACAAAACGTGCCTTATTGCGTGAAAGGTAATTCGTCGTCTTGTATGAAAAATACTAATCCGATTCGAACTCGGAGTTCCTTTATCTTTTTTTTTTCGTTTAATGAAGTGCATATTGTGCTATCGACGAGGGATGCGAGTCGTTTAATTTCTGCTATTATGTGAGATTTGGCGAACATACTCGATGAGGTGTGCGTTTATCTGCGACTCGAAATCTTCAAAGTGGCGGTAATTTGCTTGTGATGCGTTGAGTACACGTGTACGAAGAGTTCGTATCGCGTGCTCCTTCTTGTACGCAGTTATGCTGTATATAACACCTTGAATTTTTTTCTCGAGTGGTTTTTCAGCGGATTTGATGAACTTCAAGGAACTGAGTTATTTTTCGCGTTAAACCGGTTCTCAGATGCGTTAGAAGCAAAAAACTAAATTTGTGACCATTTCATCTTAGTAGAGGTTTAAATGCACAAAAAAAGACGTCCGCTTGATCGAGCTGTTAAAAACAATTTTATGGTTGATTCTTATTCTACACTCTAAAACAAAGATTTTAAACGACGGTACCCATTTTTCGGCCACCCCATTTTTCTAGGATCCACCCCCCAATATTTGAAACGCGTATACCGCCGCACCTATTGATTTTAGAAAAGAAAACGTGAAGTCAAAATTATTCCCTGATGTCTCCTCTACGCTTTTAGTTATTACTAAAATTTCATTTGGAGCAATCCCCTCTCCTCAAATTTGAGAAAACGTTCTTCGAAAAAAGGGGAAATCTGATTTCCTCACATTTTCGAGTACCCGGTACGAATTCATCCGACCAAACCCTCCGACCATCCGTCCCACCAAGGTCTGATTGTCCAAATTTCCAAATAAACGCCATAATTTTTGATTTTGGAATGTAAATACTGTATGTGAATATGCAGTACTGAGGCATTCCAGTCTAATAATGTTTTTTCCTAGAAATCGACCTTACGTACTTCTCGATAATCTAAACCAGTTTTTGTTACAGATATTTTTAAAAAATAAAAATTTTGTAGGTAAAGGTACCTAAGTAAGTAATTAAGTAATTAGATATGTGTGCAGTGCAACTGTGCATACGTTTAATCGTTTTAAAAATTTTTTCTCTAGTTTTTCGAATGAATAATTTGCCTTCTCAAGTTGATGCACGACATTCATATGCTAAAAACATTATTTTCAATTATCCGACACTTTTTGGTACCCAACCAACCTTCCCCCTCTCCCTCTGATTTGGTCAGATAATTGGGAGTTTTCTGTATCGCCCTAAGATGAATTTGATACATTCAACTATCGAAAAAAAATCCTCAATTAAGTGACATGAGTGGTCGCACCGCGGAGGAAACCCCGCGATTTACATGTGCAAATACTGGTCGCACTGTAGAGGGATTCCCTCACATTCTATGTTTTGGCGCACCGTAGAGGAAATCCCCGCGATTTAAAAATGCATGTTCGAGTCGCACCGTGAAGGGAATC